>WBNM01028598.1:0-10005 GCA_013399055.1 Ramphastos sulfuratus | reverse complement strand
AGGAATATGGGAAAATGGAATATCAGGGGGGAAAGGGTGTGGGAAAATGGAATAGGGAAAAAAGGAATATGTGAAAATGGAATAAGGGAAAAAAGAATATGGAAAATGGAATATGTGAAAAAAAAGGAATATGGGAAAATGGAATAAGGGAAAAAAGAATACGGAAAATGGAATATGTGAAAAAAAGGAATATAGGAAAGTGGAATATGGGGGGGAAAGGATGTGGGAAAACGGAATAGGGGAAAAAAGGAATATGTGAAAATGGAATATGAGAAAAAAGGAATATGGGAAAAAGGAATATGGGAAAATGAAATATGGGGAAAAAGGGAATATGTGAAAACGGAATATGAGAAAAAAAGGAATAGGGAAAAGTGAAATGTGAGGGGAAAATGGAATATGGAAGAAATTGAATACAGAAAAACTGGAATGAGGAAAAAAATGAATGGAGGGGAATGGAACAGGGGAAAAATGGAATAAGGGAGAAAATGGAATGTGGAAAAAATATGAAAAAGGGGGGAAATGGAATAGGAAAAAACATGAAATAGGGGGAAAAAAGGAATATGGGGGAAAAGAATGTAAAAAAACAATATGGGCAAAAAAGGAATAGGAAAAAAGTGGAAGATAAAAAAGGAATAGGGAAAAATGGAATAAGAAACATGAAATGTGGAAAAATGGAACCGGGAAAGATGGAATAAGGAAAAATGGAATAATAAAATATGAACTATGAAAAAAAAAAGGCACAAAGTTAATTGTAGAAGTTGTTTGTCTCGGTGTGAAGGGAAGGAGCAGGTTAGCCAGTGAGAGCCAAACTGTCTGCTAAAGGCTTGGCGCAGGCGGCTGCAGGCTCAGCAGAGAAGAGGTGGAGCAGAAGCTGCTGTTTTGCAGCCCTAGCAGTGGCTGTGTCGTGGCAGCTCGCAGCAGGATTGTGTTCTGCCGTGCTGGAGGATGTACAAGAACATCTAACAGATGTTTGGAGCGTGCTTTCGGGCAGGAATCGCTTCTGCTCGCTCTCAACAGCCACAGCTCCTCAGCAAATACCTGATTGGGTTGCGTGCCCAGGCAGGAGCAGAAACCAGCAGCAGGTGGCTCCTCGGTGCAGAACAAACCCTGCCCCACACAGACTCACAGAATGGTCTGAGTTGGAAGGCACCTTCAAGATCATCTAGTTTCAAGCCCCTGCCGTGGGCAGGGACACCTCCCACTAGAGCAGATTGCTCAAAGCCTCATCCAACCTGGCCTTGAATGTCTCCAGGGAGGGAGCAGCCACACCCTCCCTGGGCAACCTGTGCCGGCATCTCACCTGTGATGGGGTCAACATTAACATCTCTGGTAAACCCCTGCTGTCACTCCTGCCAGGGCAGGTTGTTTCCATGCTGCTTCTCACTGTTTGCTACAGCCAGTGGCCGTGAAGCAGGTGATGCAAGTTTGAGAGACCTGAGGCTGTTTAGTCTGGAGAAGAGCAGCCTGAGAGGGGATCTTCTCAATGCTCAGCAATATGTGATGGTTGAAGGTCATGAAAACGTGGCCAGACTCATGTCAGTGGTGACCAGTGACAGGACAAGGGGCAACAGGCACAAAGTGGAACCCAAGAAGTTCTGCCTGAAGATGAGGAGAAACTTCCTAGGTGCAAGGGTTGCTGGAGCCCTGGAGCAGGCTGCCCACAGAGGTTGTGAAGCCACCTCCTCCAGAGAGCTTCCAACTCCAGTTGGGCATTGTGATGCTGGGCAAGCTGCTGTGTGTGGCCCTGCTTGAGCAGAGGGGTTGGACTGGATGATTTCCAGAGGTCCCTTCCAACTCCACCATGCTGAGACTCTGTCATAACTATGAACTGGTAAAACATCCAAGCCTTTGTGCTTTGTGGTGGATCTGCTGGGCCAACAGCTTCTTTGCATGGATACTCCTCAGGATCCGATTTTAATGAGAGAAATAATTCAAGTGTGGCCACTATTAGCTCATGGGGAGCATCCACTGCCAACTCCTAAAACCCTTTTGAAAAACTGAGTTTTAAATGAATGTGTTAAGGCAGCTCTAAGGATGCTGTAGCAAAAATATGTCACTTTGGCCACTGCTAGCTGGAAAGCCTCCACCTTCAAATCCAGCTCCAGCCACGGGCAGAACCATCCTGAGATCCCTCCCTAATCCCTGCGCTTCCCAACCAACCACCAAATTCCTGCCACATGGTCTGGCACTGCCTGGCACAGTTGGCATCCTCTCAGTGAGCAGATGTGCTGCCAGTCTGCTCTGTGGTGCTGCTCTGGCACAGCTGGGTGAGGAGGCTGCTGCTGACAGGGAGCCACGGGACTGGCTCCAGTTTGCTGCTCCACCAGCCAGGCACCTCAGAACCCTGGAACCTGAGGAGGCGAGGCAGGAGCCAGTGCTTTGCCCTCCTGGTGTTTGTGAGCAGCTGCATGAAGAGGTGATGGTGTAGAGCTAGGGGACAGGAACATCTCTGATGAGGAAAATAGAGAATTGAGGCTTTGTTAGTCTGGAAAAAGGGAAATTTTTTGAGGTTCAAGTTCCCAGCAGTCCAATATGTGATTTCATTTGTGAGCTCCTCCTCTCCTCCAAGGCGTTTGCAGAGCTGGTGACCTTCTTAGCAGGACTGTGTGACAGAGCTGTCAGAGGATGGCTGCACAGCCCAGCTCTTGCAGAGAAGCAACCTTGGCTTCATGCATTTCTGGGGAGCTTTTTGGCTTGCTTTTCCCCTGCCCCACGTAAAACCCATTGAAAGCCAAGACAGGAGACTTTCCCCAGCAGATCTGAGGCAGTCTGCCAGGGCTGGTCCAGTTTGGTTGGGTAGATGCAGCACTTAAGGAAAACATCCCAGGTAACCCATCAACCCCAGCTCCTCCTGCAGCACAAACCAGCATTGCATAGACTTATTTAGATTGGAAAAGACCTTGAAGACCATTGAGTCTTATGTAAAGTCACACCAAACTAGTAGGAGTCATTGACATGCCAGAAGGTTGTGCTGCCATCCAGTGTGACCTGGTCAGGCTGGAGAGATGGGCAGGGAGAAATCTAATGAAATACACTAAGGAAAAGTCCTAAAGCTGGGAAAGAACAACCCCATGAATCACTACAGGTTGGGGAAAAGGACCTGGGAGTCCTGGTGATGACAGGATGACCACGAGCCAAAAATGTGCCCTTGCAGACAAAGAAGGCCAAAGGCATTCTGGGCTGCATCAAGAAGAGTGTGGCCAGCAGGTCTCTCTTCTGCCCTGGTGAAGTCACATCTGGAGTACTGGGTCCAGTTGTGGGCTCCCCAATTCAAGAAGGACAGGGACTTGCTGCAGAGTCCAATGGAAGCTGCAAAAATGCTGAGGGGACTGGAACATCTCTGTGATGAAGAAAGACTGAGAGGATTTGGGGGCTTGAATCTGGGAAAGAGCAGCCTGAGAAGGGATCTCATCAATGCTGATCAGTGCTTAAATGATGGGGGTCAGGAGGATGGGGCCAGGCTGGAAGATAAGAAGTTGCATCTAAACATGAGAAGGAGGTTCTTTAATTTAAGGATGACAGAGCCCTGGAGAGGCTACCTGAAGAGGCTGCCTAGAGAGGTGGTGGAGTCTCCATCTCTGGAGACTTTCCAAACCCACCTGGACATGTTTCTGTGTGACCTTGTTTAGGTGATCCTGCCTTGGCAGGGGGGTTGGATTGAGGTGATCTCCAGATGTGCCTTCCAACCCCTATCATTCTGTGATTCTGTGAGTCCAAATGTGCTGTCTGAGCAAGGTGGCTTTGCCTAACAGTGTGGGAAGGAAAAGCTGCCTTCTCTGGGCCTTCCTGGGGATTTGAATCAGGCAAGGCAGCTGTTGGATGAAGGCAAAGCTCTCCTCCCCATAGGCTGCCTGTGCCTTCATTTTAGGGTGTTTCTGAGTGGTGGCAGTGGTTGGTCCCACGTGTCAAAGGCTGTCTCCACAATTATGCTTTGCCTAATGGTCCTTTTGTTCTAATTCACAGGCTAATAGAAGTCAGAGATGGAAAAGACCTGATGGATTATGGAGTCAGTGCCCTGCAAATGCAGGATGAAATCTCCTGGAGGGAGGATGGATTGGGTGTTATTAAGCAGATTTTACACCTGATCTTAGCTACATGGTGGTTAGTAGCAGTTTGGTTCCTCGAGGGGGCTAACAGCAGCTCAGCTGCAGGTTGGAGGAGCATTTGGCTGTGTTGGAGTTTACTCTTTGGGGTGTCTCTGGATTGCCTGTGGATGCTTTTGGAGGAAGATGACATCTTCTAACTAAATTGAGTGGTGGTGCTGGAGGGTGGGAAGGTTCTATGAAGGGACCTGGACAGGTTGGATCTGTGGGCTAAGATGAATTGCATGAGGTTCAACAAGGCTAAGTGCTGGGTGCTGCACTTAGGTTACAACAGCCCCATGAAGGCTCTAGGCTTGAGGCAGAGTGGCTGGAAACTGCCCATAGAGAAAGGACCAGGGGGTGCTGGTTGACAACAGCTGAAGGTGAGCCAGCATGTACCAAAAATGCCACCAACATCCTGGCCTGGATCAGCAATGGTGTGGCCAGAAGGACAAGGGCAGTGATTGTCCCTCTGTGCTAGGCACTGGTGAAACCACAGCTCAAATCCAAGGTTCAGTTTTCAATCTCTCACTCCAAGAAATACATGGAGATTCTGGAGAGTGTCCAGAGGAGAGCAATGAAGCTGTTGGAGGGTCTGGAGAACAGGTCTGGTGAGGAAGTGTCTGTTTAGTTACCTTGTGTTTGTTGTTTGGATTCTGGGCAAGTTGAGTGCTTTTGTGAGGCATTGCTGAAGTCAGGCACCTCAGGAGGAGCACCTGCAGTTCATCTTCTTTTGCCCAAGCCACAGCTCTTCAGTGTAAAAGTTACTGATGCTTGGGCTTGAGCAGGAACCTTCTGCACTGAGAGGTGTGTTCAGTATCTCCTAGGGCATCCTGGTGCATNCAGAACTGCTTTTCAGCAGGGCAGATTCCCTCACCCTGTCTGTTTCCATGTGCTGTTGAGAAGAGCTACCATAATTAACTGCTCTGCCCAGGAGGTTCCATCTGAAGATGAGGAGAAACTTGTTTGGTGTGAGGGTGCTGGAGGCCTGGAGCAGGCTGCCCAGAGAGGTTGTGGAGTCTCATTCTCTGGAGAGCTTCCAACCCCAGCTGGGCAAGCTGCTGTGGGTGCCCCTGCTTTAGTGGGGGGATTGGACTGGATGATCTCCAGAGGTCTCTTCCAACCCCCACCATGCAGACATTCTGTGAGCAGGTTTATGTACCTTCACTGTCTGATGTATCTAAAAAGATAAGTCCATAATAGACCATTTTGCAGCCTATTGCTGGAGGAATAGATCTGAGCCTAACAGGAACTGTCTTGAAGAGAAGAGCACAGTATTGTTTCTCGAGGGCTTTGTTAGCTACATAAACATTATTATATGTCAAAATGCAATTTCTAAAACAGGTTGGCCAAGACAACTTTGCCAGGGGAGGTTCAGGTTGGAGATGAGGAACAATTTCTTTGCTGCAAGAGTGGTCAGGCATTGGAACAGGCTGCCCAGGGAGGTGGTGGAGTCCCCAGCCCTGGAGGTGTTCAAGGAACCTGTGGCCGTGGCACTGTGGGATGTGGTTTAATGGCCATGGTGGTGCTGGGTTGGTGGTTGGAGTCAATCTTAGAGGGCTTTTCCAACCAACCAATTCTATGATTTTATGATTTGTTTCAGAAGTGACAAGGGACTCAGGGAACCTATATACAGACATGTTAGAGGTATGGCTGGCTTCCAGGAGGAGATGTACAAGGAACCCTCTGCCTTTGAGATGTGCTGAACTTACATGCATACAGCTGCTTACTGTTGATGGAAGTGTTCACTCTTCTTTTCATCCTGTCTGCCTGATGAACAGGCAGAAGGACTCTGAAATGCCCACGTTTGGATAAGAGAAGGCTCTGGGGAGACCTTAGAGTGGCCTCCCAGGAGCTGAAAGGGGCTACAAGAAAGCTGGGGAGGGACTTTTGACAAGGGCTTGGAGTGATAGGATGAGGGGCAATGGATTTGAGCTGGAAGAGAGTAGATTTAGACTGGACATGAGGAAGAAATTCTTTGGAGTGAGGGTGGTGAGATACTGGAACAGGTTGCCCAGGGAAGTTGTGGTTGCTCCCTCCCTGGAGGTGTTCAAGGCCAGGCTGAAAGAGCCTTGACCAAGCTGGTCTAGTGGAAGGCGTCTCTGTCCATGGAACTGGATGATCTCTGAGGTCACTTCCAACCCAAATCATTCTAGAATTCTATATTTCTGAGTGGATGCTGTGAAGGGCATTGATTTTTATACAAAAGAGCTGGGTTTTAGTGCATTATTTCAGCCCTGGGCAGATCTGTGATGCTGGTTGGTTTGGTTGTTTTTTGTTTTTTTAATTATTATTATTTTCCCCTTTTCCTTCTTGATTTGTAGTTTCTGTAGCTGCTCTGCACGGTGCCAGGGTGTGAGCAAAATGATGCTTTTCCCAAGGAGAGCTTGGAAAACCACAGGGGACATCTTTCTGCATGGCATGGAAAGGGTTTTCTACATCATGAGCACATTCCCCCTGTAGCAGGTACGCTCACGGAGGCTTCACGGTGCCCTTTACCTGTCAAACTGTGTTTGATCTAACTTTTCTTCCTTAGGGTCTGGAATAAGCTTTAAAAACAATATCTGAGATGTGCCTTCAGGACCCCAAAACGTTGGAACTGGGGCTCCTGAAGCATTAATAGGGGACAAAGAGATGCATCCTCTGAAGGTATTTGTGTTTATCCACTGTCACCGTGTGTCTGAGCAGAGGGCAATGGAGCATAGAGCAGGGTGCCCTAGAGGGGTGGGAGTGTGCTCCCTTCTAGGGTCAGGGAGAGAAGCTTTTTCCCTTCCTTTGCTCTTCTTTGCCTGGCTAGGGTCTGGGAAGCAGGACTGGGATAATGGAAAGNAACTTTTCTCCTCATCTTCAGGAGAAGGTTGGGCTGGATGATCCTGAAGGCCTCTTCCATCCTGGTTGATTCTATAATTCTGTGATTCTAGGTGGAACCTCCTGGCTTCCAGTTTCTGTCCACTGCCCCTTGTCCTGTCACTAGGCACCACTGACAAGAATCTGACTCCTTCCTCTTGCTGAACATTGAGAAACTTCCCTCTGGGGCTACTCATCTCCAAGCTCAACAGCCCCAGAGCTCTCAGCCTTTCCTCCTCACAGAGATGCTCCAGGCCCCTCAACATCTTTGGAGGTTCCACTGGACTCTCCCAGCAGTTCTCTGTCTCTCTCATCCTGGGGAGGCCACAATCAGACTCAGCTCGTGTGGCCAAACTGACTGTGGATCAACCCTCATCCTGAAATGAGTGACAAAACACCTCCCCAAATCCGTGGGAGAATGCTGGGGTGTAACTGGTCATGTGGAAGCTGTGGTTTGTGGCTTTTTTTGTGAGGTTCTTTTGCTGTGTTGGGTTGAATCTGGAGGTAGAAAGTGCTAGAATCAGAATCATGGGATTGTTTTGGTTGGAAAAGATCACTGAGTCCAAGTTTGTCTGGAAGTGTGTAGTGAATCCTTACAAGGACAGACTGTAGTTCTAGTAGGAACTTCCACTGGTAGTAAATAAATTAAATTGGAAGTTTTGGAGTCTAATTTTTCTCTGGGCAAAAGGATTGACAATTAAATTCGAGTTGTGGGTGCCCCATCCTTGGAAGTGTTCAAAGCCAGGTTGGTCTGGGCCCTGAGCAACCTGGTCTAGTTAGAATCATAGAATCATAGAATGGCAAGGTTGGAAGGGACCTCAAGGATCATCTAATTCCAACCCCCTGCCATAAGATCATTCAATTGTCTGGGGAGGAAAAGGTCATGGAGTCCAACCTTCAACCCAGCCCCACCATGGCCACTAAACCATATCTCCAGGTGTCCTGTCCACACCTTTCTTGAACACCTCCAGGAATGGTGACTCCACCACTTCCCTGAGCAACCTATTCCAATGCCTGACCAAATGTCCCTGCCCAAGGCAGGGGGATTGGAACTAATGACCTTTGAGGTGCCTTCCAACACAAACCATTCCAGGATTGCATGAATTTATCAATCCTCAGGGCTGGTGGTCCTGCTTGTTGCTTGGATTCTCCTTTCCTTTTTACTCCCTCAGCAGCAGATGGGTTTATTTTTAACAACTCATTCCTCTGGTGAGCTCTCTCTCCTGGTTAATCCTGCTTGGAAATAGAAATGTGCTCTCTGAAATTTCATGTGTTTAGAAATAGGATCTCCAAAGAAAGCTGTATGTGATGGGGAAGAGTAGCCTGTAAAATACAGAGATTTGGAAAGCAAACTGGCTGGCTTACCTCTAGTTTTGGCATTTGGTCATCCTGTTTTGGTCCAAGCACTCAGAAGGTTGTTGTCAAGTTGCAGTTTCTCGATCTGCTTTCATTCCCTGGCTCCAGGCACAAAATCAGTGCTTGTTGGTTGTCCACAAAAGATGAGCCCCCTCCTTGGTTGCTATTCTGAGGGAACATCCTCATCCTGTGCTCCCAGCTAAGAGCAGGGTTGGGTCCCACAGGGCTTGACTTGAGCTTGGGTGGCCCCAGAGCCCCATGGCTCCAGGCAGAGCTCTGCCAGTCCATGGTTGACTTCTCCAGTTCCAGTTCCAGGAAATCAAACCAGCCTTTGCCTACAAGTGTCTAACAAACATTGAGGGAATCTAAGAGGTATCTCCTGCTGGGCTTGGAGCCTGCTGAATCACAGAATGGTGACCTCTAGAGATCATCCACTTCAACCCCCCTGCCAAAGCAGGATCACCTAGGGCAGGTCTCACAGGAACACATCCAGATGGGTCTTGAAAGTCTCCAGAGAAGGAGACTCCACAACCTCTCTGGGCAGCCTTCTCCAGGGCTCCAGCACCCTCACACCAAACAAGTTTCTCCTCATCTTCAGGTGGAGGATCCTGGGTTCCAGTTTGTGCCTGTGGCCCCTTGTCCTCCCACTGGACACCACTGAAAAGAGCCTGGCCCCTTCTTCTTGCCCCTCATCCTTCAGCTGTTTACAAAGATTAGTGAGATCTCCTCTCAGGCTGCTCTTCTGCAGGCTCAACAGCCCCAGGTCTCTCAGCCCTTCCTCATCATACAGATGTTCCAGTCCCTCAATCATCCTCCTAACCTCCATTGGGCACTCTCCAGTATATCTCTGTCCCTCTTGAACTGGGGAACCCATAGCTGGACAGAACGCTCCAGATGTGCTCTCAACAGGCCAGACTAGAGGAGGAGGAGGAGAACCTCCCTCGACCTGCTGACCACACTTTTCCTCATGCACCCCAAGTGCATTAATGGGCAGGAGCTCTTCCTCCTGTTAGGTGCCTGGGCATGGTTTGGAAGAATTTTGATGATTTATTTTCACTAATTGGAGTAGGAATCTGCCTGCTCTCACTCTCTGGCCTTTTGGAATAGATTATCTACAGTGACTAGAAGAACTAAATATGAATCCATGTCGAGCTTTATCATGCAAATTGGATGCTTAGTTGTACACGCTGCTCTGCCACAGTTTAAAGGGAGCCCACAACCCCAAACGGCTGCAGATCATCCTCACCCCCATGGTATTTAAATAATTCATCGTCTGCCTAATACAGACCCTGCCTTGTTTGGGAGTAATTAGTTGTGAGAGGAAGCCCAGTGTAAACCACCTCTGCTCTGCTGCAGATGACATCTGTGGCTCCTCTGACAGCAGTGTCCCAGGGAGGACGCAGCTTTGCTGGTGAATATGGAATTAGTGTTCCTAGAACACCAGAGGGACCTGGACAGGCTGGAGGGGTGGGCTGAGGAGAAACTCATGAGGTGCAATAAGGCAAAGTGTAAGGTCCTGCACCTGGGTCAGGGCAATCCTCATTATTAATCCAGGCTGGGGGATGATGAGGTTGAGAGCAGCCCTGCAGAGAAGAGTTTGGGGGTGCTGGTGGGTGAGAAGCTGGGCATGAGCCAGTAAGGGGCACTTGCAGCCCAGAAGGCTAATGGCAGCCTGGGCATCAGCAAAGGAAGTGTGGCCAGATGTCGTGGGTTTAAAGAG
>WBNM01028597.1:25128-37423 GCA_013399055.1 Ramphastos sulfuratus | reverse complement strand
GTGTGGTGAGAGCTTCTAGGTTGTCATTAGGCTGTTCAGTGTTTCATCAACTTCCCTTTCATTATTTTTTCAGCACTTCCTTCAAAGCAAGACCTAGCAGAGTTCATTGCAAGATATGAACAAGGAGCAATAAACCCAGTGTCTGCCTTATATCAGTTTGTACAAATGTACCAGGCACAACTTGAGTTTAAGGAAACTAACGTGGCAGGTAAATGCTACTTTTCTTAAAAAAAAAACAAAAACAAAAAAAACCCCAAACAAACAAAAAAAAAAAAAACCAAAAACCCTAAAACTTGCCTATGCTTGATATGACCTGATTGCGGTTAGGGTTGGTGCCACTTACACCACAGAGATTTTTATTTTTGGTTGCACTAGTCTCCATACATATTGGTTTTTTTGGCTGTACTTCTATTGTTTATACAGCTGTGATTTACAAGTTACTACAGAATTTCATCAGATGACTTGCTTAACGTTCCAGATGCTACCAGAATGTTTTGCAGGATGGATGAAGTGAAAGCCTTCAAAATTTTTCTGAAAGTGAAAAGTTTAAGTTGTGTTTTGCTACTGTAGCCTAATGCTTGTTGTTCAATTTAATAAAAACACATAAAGCTGCAAATAAAAGCACCTTAAAATAATTCTACTAATTGTTTGCTGGTTTTCTCCTTTTAAAGGAAATGTCATAAGGCCTTATTTTGCCTTCTGTGCTGTGATAAATGGAATTTCCTACAAGACCGGACAGGGAAAAAACAAGAAGGAATCGAGATTAAATGCAGCTAAACTGGCTCTTGATGAGCTGCTTAACCTGAAGCAGTCTGAAGAGTCAGGTAAATATCATGGTAACACTTAAACTTTTCAAGTTCTCCTTAAGATTTCCTGTGCAGTTTGATGAAATACTCCCTGGGTAGTTTTATGAAATACTTCTTAATCAAAACCTCTATCAGTTTCTCGAATCCTTTGGTTAGAGCTATTTGCTGAATAGTTCTGAAACTAGGGGTTTTTTTCTGTTTTTTTTTTTTTTTTTTTTATTAGGAGTTGTATCAGTTAGTGGCACAGAGCAGAGAATACTGAAGGAATTAATGTATTTGCTGTTGTGCTTGATTTACTGCTTTCTAGGTAGCAGCAATATGAAATTGATCCAAAGTGGTTTGTAACTTTTAAAAGGTTTCAACACTGAGTGACTACTTCAAAAAGAATTTGGTTACCATAATGTTTGGCACCTTTTAAGGCTTGCTGTCTAAATAGTTGTGTGCTCACAAGGAATTGAAAATCAGAGAAGTCATAAGAGAATTAGAAACGGAACTTGATGGAAAGGGAGTGAGATTTTTAATACCCACCCCAGTTTGAAATGTTGTGTTCTTAGGTCCTTCTGGTATTCCTGCTGAGCCCCAGACGCAGACGGCAAATACTGTTCATGTTTCAAGTCTTGGTTTTGGTGAGGAATAGTCTCAGCTTTCTCTGTTGATTCAAATTACCCAGCAAATGCTTGTTTTTTTTTCCTGCTTTTTTTTTCTTTTTTAGTTTTGTTTAAAACATTTAGTGATCGCTTTCTGAAGTTATTGTTATTTAACATCTTTGGTTTCAAGAATGCTGTGAGGATGTGTCACTACAATAGGCAGGCGGATATTAAGTTTTACTAGACACTACCTATGTAAATTGCTGGAGTTCAAGTGATGAATTTGTGACAAAAGTAGAAATACTATTTCTGCCTTTAATTGAAAAACTGTATGGAGTAGGTGATTAGACTTGATTGATATCCGAAATTTACCATTATGAATATTAAAAGCTTCAAGTTTTGAAATATTCTTGTCCTTTATTTATTCATGTCCATCTTAACAATCTTCAGAATCCCAAATGTGGCTGTTGATAGTGCTTTTACCATTTGTTTAGAACTCTAATTTGAGAAGTAGTTGATGATATCTGCTCCCCGCCACCTCCAGTTTGTGTTTTGCTGACTTGGACTGTTTTGTTTAGGAGGACAACCTATATATCCAAAACTTCTATGTACACTTGAAGAGATATTTAACAGCCTGACTGCCAACCATCCTCAATACCAGAGTTGTGGCAGTTCACTGGCTGCCTTCATCCTTAATAAAGGCAAGTCTCTTTTGAAGGAGTATTGGGGAATGGAAAGCTGGACTGTTGATGTTCCCAGAGACCTTGATTAATGCCTTTCTGATCTGGTAAATAAATGTAAAGGGCAACTCTCCTTCTTAGTTTGGTGGCTATGTCATATGTATGGTTCTGCTACAGTCACCCAAATCACAGCTCTCCTTCTTCAGCCTCCTTTGTTTGGTGGCTCTGTCATGTCCCTGGTTGTCACATGCCTGGTTCTGCTACAGTCACACAAACGTCGAAGACCTACATGAACACTTCCTTGGGCTGTCTCAAATTGAGGAATCCAGAGCAGAGTGGACTCCTGAAGAAAACCGAAGGCTGTGGAGAACCTGCACCAGAGCAAGCTTCTGGCAGGAGCTGTGGTCCACAGAGCGAAACCTGTACTGGAGCAGATTTTCTAACAGGACCTGTGTTCCTGTGGGTGACCTTCCTGCAGGACTTGAGTCTGCAGAAAGAATGCACACTGGAGCAGTTCCTGAAGAACTCCTACCAGTGAGACAGACTCAGGCTGGAGGGATTTGTGAGGGACTGTATCCTTAGGGAGAGACCCCAGCGTGGAGCAGGGAAGGAGCATGAGAAGGGAGCAGCAGAGGCAAAGTGTTAGGAACTGGTGCTCCCCTGTGCTCCTGGTGTCACTTGGGCAGGGAGTAAAGGAAGTAAGAAGAGTTGGGAGTGAATTTCAGCCTTGGGAGAAGGTGGAGTAGATAAAGGGTGGGTTCAGGTTTAGTGTAATTTCTCACTATCCTGCTGTATTTGACAGTGAATTTTTCCCAAGTTGAGCCCTGCACATGGTGGCAAACACCAAGTGATCTCCTTGTCTCTGTGTTGACCTACAAGCTTTTCATTTTTATTTTTTTCATAGCATTGTTTAGTTTAGAAAAGGCTTAAGATTATCAAGCCCAAACTGCTGGGGAGGAGGGGCTGTGGGAGAGTAGCTTTGTGGTGGCTTAACTTGTGTGGCTGCCAGGTGCACATCATCATGAAAATAAATGCTTGCTTTTTAGGTGGAGAATATGATGTTGTAGCCCTAGGAACGGGAGAATGTAGTTACAGTCAGTACTTCAAGTCTGGTGGAAGAGTTGTGCATGACAGCCATGCCGTTGTTGCTGCAAGGCGTTCTCTGCTCAGGTGAGAATGTGTCTGAGCTGCTACCAGTGCTCAGTTCTTCTTTCGCCCTCTCAGTTCTACTTTTGCAAATGTGGATGTAAGAGCGCTTGCGTTTTTTTGTTTAGTACGGTCAAATAACGAATTAAAGGTGAATGTCCCTCTATTTGTACACAAAGTGTTTTTCACATTTACTCCGAACACTTCCTTTTAGGTATTTCTATAGGCATCTTTTGCTGTTCTACAACAAAAATCCAGCGAAGGCGGAGAAATCCGTATTTTGCACAGCACCGCACTCGAAGCTGCTTACCCTAAAACAAAACATAACTGTCTTCCTCTATATGAATCAGCTTCCGAAAGGAACTGCTCACGTAAAATCAGACCTGTGAGTATCTGGGTGTTTCCAGAGATCATGTAGTAGATGGTTATTTGTTTGCAGTGACAAATGTGTTGTGAATGTAGAAGATAAGCATTGCCATGTTTCTTAGGTGAGGAGGGGAGGCTCTTCTGAACTGTTTCAGTGTTTTGGAGACCATTAACGTATTAGGTGGTATAGGTAAGTGTGTGAGATAGAGCTCAAGATGACGATGCGGAAACTTCTACATGGGATGTAGCTTCAGGGCAATGCTTTGTTTATTACAGATCTGCCTACCTGCTAGTCTCCCTCCCAAAATACTATTAAAATACTAAAAAGTTATTCATTTAGCCACTGAGCAGGTCACTTAACCATCTTTTGCACCACAGACCTAGAATACAAGCCCCCTTGAATTAAAACTATAGACTTCTGTTACCTTTGTAGAGGTAGTGAGAAAAATTTGATGCAAGAGATTCTTGTGCTTATTTTTCACATTTTTGATGAATTTCTCAAAGTTTCTTTTTTAATATTTTAGACATTTAACAGCAGCAGTGACTGATAAGTCTCTTTCTGTGTCCTGTACAGTGGTATAATGTCCCAAAAAGTCACACAGTCATAGCTTTTTTTTATATATACAAGGCTGCTTTTGTACTGTGTGTGGAAAACAGTTGTGAGCTGGAGGTCACAACCATTTCATTGCAAGTTGTGCTGGCTGGGACAGTTAGAACTTCAGAAGGGGTCAGATTGTCTATAACAGTTGGCAGACATGAAATAAATTCAGAGCTTTTTGTCTGTTCTGGTGTGTGCTTCCTTGAGACAAACTCTGCAAAGTATTTTCTTCTAAGACAGCCTGTCAGTTGAGCAGCTGAATGTGATGTCTGTAAAATGCACAAATACTGAATGTAGTGTAAGGTCTTGATGCTGTTTACTGAGCAAGTGTTGGATGCCACTTTACAGTTATCTCTAATTAGAATTTTTGCTCACATTTTTCTTGTCTTCAGACATCTCAAACCACAATCTCTGTCTGCTTACGAAACTAAAGAAGAACTCAGCCTCCATGTTGTTGTAGAAGGCAAGATTTACCTAGCTGCATGCTGTCCACGTAACACTGTTAAAGTGACCAGTATGTCAGCTACTGACAAATTAACTAAGTGGGAGGTGGTTGGAGTTCAGGGAGCGTTACTGAGTCACTTCATTGAACCAGTCTACATCAGCAGTATTCTCATAGGTAAGCTGAACCCAAATTCCAGTGTGGATTGTTGTGTGTACTTGTGTACCAATTTGATTACACTTTTTAAACTATGGGCTAAAGCAGGATGGTTCTTCAAAGAACTCTCTGAAAAGATAGTAAGTGTGTGTAGTTCTTCTCATGCATCTTTTGAAATGTCCTAATGTAAAACTCAGTCTTGCTCATTTATTTTGGGTTTGTTTTAGCTTGCCAAATTGTCTTTCCTTTACTGTGTACTACAGTAACAGAAGAAATTCAGCATTGTTTTATAACAAACTAAACTTTACGTCCTGAGAAAATACCAAGTGTGACAAATGCTATGTTAACTGTTCAGTCAGGTACGCTGACTTCAAGTTATGTAAGTCAGGTAACTCTAGAGTGGAGCAGTGGTAGAGAAGCTGCCAGTATTTGGAAACTCCCAGTTTTCCTCTGGAGTGTCTCTTTTTTTTTTTTTTGTGTTGTGTCCATGGTCTGTGCCTCCCTTGCCTTCCTGCCTCTCTACTGGTTAATGCAAATAGATATTTTGTTGAGGAGTGGGAATTACTGAGGTGATAGTGAATTCTCAAGATTTTGTGGCTGTCAGGAAGACCAGACTGTTACCAGAACTCATTTCAGTAGCTTTTATTTATGTGGTAGAATTAAATTAATGGATATTACTGTGAAGGTTTTCAGGTGCTGCAGCTTCTCAGTATTTGTAATCTGAGACTTACTACACAGATAATTGAATTCCCCAGGTGAAGATACAGCAGCTTTCTTAACACAGATTTTCGGAAGTGCTCAGAAAGATCTTGCAAGATTTGGTGAATGCCTTCCTATTTTGGCACTTGAAACGTGATTTAAAAACTGCTAATATGCTCACTTAAGTGGTATTTAAACATCATCTGTAGTGTGCTGCCCTTTTAACTGAAATTCTCTGATCCTTGCTTGAGGCACAGTGAGCCAAACCGTGCATATTTAGTAGGCAGTCAGAAATACCACTGAATGTGGAGTAATGCAGGCAAATTCCATAGCCTGTTTTCTTATCTAGGACATGGAATTGAAGAGTTGATGAAGAGCAATTGTTTGAGCAAACAGGCATCCGATGAAGATAATGATGCCTCTGCAGATAAAATTGTGAAATAATTTTATTTCTGTGGGCTGAATATTGGAGCTCATATTTTCCAACATGAATTTAGTGTAGAAAAGTGAATAGAATGTAGACCAATGGGAACGTCTGCATTCTTAGTTGCCCTTCTTCTTTCTTTTTTGATGTGATGTGCTTTATATGTGACTGACTTGTTTTTGTTTAATAGGAAATGGAAATTGCAAGGATACAAAAGGGCTAGAAATAGCTATAAACCAGCGTGTTGATGATGCACTTCTGTCAGAGCTTCCCATGCCTTACCTCGTCAACAGATCTCACATTCACTTGGTGAATGCTGCACAGCCAATTCAGACAGAATTTCAGCAGGAGTCTCTTAGTTTGAACTGGTCATTGTCGGATTCATCGCTGGAGGTTGTGGATGGGTTGAGTGGAAAAACCACAGAAAGGTTAGATTTAGTTTTTATTATATTGGAAATGATGGTTGGCTTTGTTCTGTGCCTGTTCAGTGGAGTATTTGTTTTCAAAGCTATGTATGGAGGCTCGCAGTATTACCCAAATGAGAGAGATTCTCGTGTGTTAGGTGAATGCATCCTGTAAGTTGTGTTTTTAGAGATCTTGTAACTTTACAGTGAGATACCAAGATAAAAAACTAACTAGCTTTTAAGTCAAGGTCTTTGTAGTAGTGTAGCAGTTAAGTGTTTCAGCTTTCACAGTACATAAAACCAATTGGCAATGTAGTTCAGATGAATTCCAGCTTGAAAGGTGGGTTTGGTTGGCTTATTTGAAATACAGCTGATAATGTACATTGACTTCACTCATTGAAGCAGAATCATATGATCATGTTCACAAAGCACTAGAGGGTGAAAAATTCCTGTGTTGATGAAAGCAACATGCCTACAATGTATATGATAGTGAGCTTTGTTATTCTTTTTGACTACAGTTCACCATTCAAAAGTGGCACTTCCATGGCAAGTCGCTTGTGCAAGGCAGCAATGTTGAGTCGTTTCAGAGCGCTTGCTAAGGAAGCAGAACGGAATGATTTGCTTCAAGTTGCAACATACCACGAAGCCAAGGTGAGCTGGTACAGGGGAAGGAAGTTTTGGGACGAGTGTCTTAATGGCCATTTTCAAAAGCTGCTTTGATAGTATGGGTGACTTCCTGTTTTGCTGAAGGCTTCACCTGAACAGCTGCATCTCCTTTACTGCCTATAACCTTTGCCTGACAATGTCTGAAATTGTGGTTTTCAAGTAAAATTTATCTACCGATGGAGGTTACTGGCAATTTTCTTCAGGGAAGATAGCTTCTTAATATGAAAGTTGGAGATTTTCTGTTCATAAGTGCATTTTCAGTCTTCCTTACCTACTAAGTATGAGACAAATATATGTTGTACCACAGTGTAGTCTTGTTGAAGGTTTCTTTCATCTTAGTGGAGCAGAAAAGTGGGACTGGTTCATTGGAACACAGCATTTAGTCCCAGGCTTTGCTGTATGGTATGCAAATACAGAGATTGATTTGCTGTGATTCTTGATTGTTGCAGACACAGTTTAGTTCTGTCCATATTTGGAAATATGTCAAGTCCTACTGCTTAGTACTTTCCTAGGTTTTTTCTCCCCTTGATTAAAGAGATATATTTTATTTCCCAAAACACTGTGAAATGTAGGCTTTTTTCCTCCTGTCGGAACATGCAGGAGGTAATCTTTTCAAACATTCAAAACCTACTTTAAAAGGGAATGGTTTGCTGATTGAACTGCCAGGACTGGTCAGCATGTGTTTAGATTTGCACTGACTGATAATGTTTGCTTTCTGTTTAAAGATACAGTTGGAACTGAAAAGACTAGCAAAAAAATTTAACAGAACAGTTCTTCCATCCCGGTGTAAAGACTGGTTTTTAACACTCCTTTTACTGTCATCAATTTAGGGAGCTATAAGATTGGTAATTATTTGTGCTTATGGATATTACATGCTGATGGTGAAGAATATAGATCTGTAACCATCATTCTTGATGTTTCAAGATTTTTTTTTTTTTTTTTTTGTAGATGCAATCCAGATTGTACCAAAAAGCTAAAAACTTACTGCAGAGCTCCTTGGACCAACGTAATTATGGATCCTGGATTGTGAAGATTCCTTATATTGAGCAGTTCAGTGACTAAGAGGCGGACTGTAGGTCATATCAGTTTGGATAATTTCTATAGTTCTGATTAATAAAGTGTTTAATTGTAGGGTTCACATTTGCAACAAGCAAATAATCCAAAAAGTTGATGCTTCCTCAGGAGTGCCCAACAGGCTTGCAAATCCCTGATGTCACTTGGTTTCTGCTCCCTCGTTTCCAGCCCCCCCACAACTCATGGATTTCATCATGTGTTTTGTTTTGGTTTTGTTTAAAATTAGTTTCAGGATTACAGTGTGTTGGTTGATTTTTTTTTTTTTTTTTTTTTTAAATTTATTTTATTTTTCTTCCCTCTGCCTTTTTCATCGTTGTCTTTTTTTTTTTAAAGAAAAAAAGGCAGATATCCTTTGAGAAAAGACTGTCAATGTAAGATTCACTTGCAGGAACAAAAATAGGCAAACTGTGCTCTGATGTAGGCAACCTTTTTGTAGTCACGAAGACTTCAGTTCAGCATGGGTTTGTCAAGTGGCTTTTATTTTACTGTCTAGAGTGGTTAATAAATGAATTTTTCTACTTCCAAATGTGAAACTTTGAATTACCAAGCTGTTACTAGGCTGTTTTTGACAATCATTGGTTTTGGTAGTGAACTTAAAGTATCTTAGAAGTGTCCAATCTATAAGAAAAAAAGTAGTGTGGCATAGTACAAAAGTTCAGGGTTCCTTCAGCTGTTGTGGGCTGCCCCAAAACCTATCATCTGTTAGTGCTTGCAGATTAGTTGGACTCTACACCCACAGACTGCAATTATTGCCCTACTGACAAGTCCTCCCAAAATTGTCTGCGTAATCAGCATGTCAAGAGGGAAGTTGCTTTGTTCTAAGTTGTGGTAAGAATGTGGTAAGGTTATGATACGGTTTTGAATGATGTTCTTAAGTACCATACTGGGATTTTGTGTGCTGTTGTGGGACACAAGTGTATTTCAGCCACTTCGATCCTGTTCCTTGGGGTTTGTATATCTGGGAACCTGCTCCATCATGTTTACGTATAGTGGTTGTAGTGTAGTACTGTATTAATGTTTCAGCTTCTTGTAAGAGCAGAAACCTCCTTCCGGTTGTGTTGTTTATCCTTGAATCTTTTTTTCTAACTAGTACATAGAGTCTTTAGTAAAAAGCTGATCTTAGGCTCATTTTCAAGTTGTGAGCTCCCTAACATGTTGTCATTGACATGTTCTTTCTGTTGTTTTCTGTTAGCACTTTTTAACTCCTGGAGATGGGAGTGGTGATGTTCAGTTGTTGGCTTGTGTCACATACTCCACATAATTTGCTCCCTGTAATGTTTGCCATCCTATTCAGTCTAGAGCATGGTGTGGCCTTTTGTTTGGGGGTATTAAAACATCAATAAACTTCCATGACAATGTATTAGCATTTTGCACACTTCTGGGCCATTTTTCCACATGGACTTAGGCTTTTGCTGAAACTTCATCCCCACGGTGTTTTCTGTAGTGAAGGTCTGAATATGTACAAGTAACTGAGGTTTTTATTTCTGTGCTGCAGCTGTTTTATTAACTGAACAGAAACTAAAACATCTACGAAACTTGGGTTCCTTCTTAGGACAGAGGTGCTGTTGTGAAAAAGATTTATTGTGCCAGGCATGTGTCCTGGGTTAACACAGCCTGTTCTCAAAAGACCCTCTGCCTGCACCACCAGACAGGAGGGAAGAGTAACACAAAGAACCTGAGCTGAAGTAAAGAATTTCACTGGAAGTGCTGCAGTGCACAGTTAACCGTAGCCTCTGTGAAGTAAAATGCAGAAGCCAGTGACCCCCTCTCCTCCCTTGACCCACAGCCTGCCCAACAGAAAAAACCTGACACCCCAAAAAAACTGGAAACTGGAGGCAACCAGCAGGCCTCTGATGTTGCAATGTGACCTTCAATCCCCATAATAATTTGCTGCAGCCAGCACTTTGATTTTGAAGCTGGCATGGTGGCAACATGGTATTAAATATCCACAGCAGATTCAACTCATAGCATTCCACACCCTTTGTTTTTTACCATCTGTGTCATGTCCAGCAGCAATTAACATCAAACAACACCTATCTAAGTCATTCATTGTCCCTTCTCACTCAAAATGACATTGCCTTGTGATACACAGAAGACTTCTCATTGCTGATTCTCTGGAGCTTCTCCACCCTTTCCCAGCAGGGTCTGGGTCAGTTCATGACCACTCCAAATGGTGGGGCTGTGGTTCCACCCCCGAGGCAGTCGATTCCAGTGACTCCTTTCACCACTCCTTGCATTCTCATACTCTGCTTCCAGCACATCCAGCTGCTGGGATCCACTGTGGGATCACACCCTCAAATGCAGATGGATTCCACCTCTTGTAGTTTGATAGCATCAGAGTGTACTCTGTGCTTGTATCTACTGAAGATTTGTAGCCCAGCTTCCCACAGCAAGTGTTTAGGACATAGTGAGGGGGAGTTCACCAAGTGTTAACGTTTCTGTGGGTTTGACTCTACAGGTTAGTGTCACTAACAATCTCAGCCTTGGTTTTACTGTGGTGGGCATTTAGCATGGGTGATCCTGCAAGATTCTGCATGCAAGAATTTTTCCGTGGTTGTCAGTACTAGTTAGACTCTGTTGGTTGTGTTCACATCAGTCTTACATTTATCTAGGTGTTTCTCAGACTAGTCTGTCTTTGATTTTTATCTCGTAGACTCGGTACTTCCTATACCTTTAAAAACTTTCATTTTGTGTGAAGGAGAATTTCGTACTTGGATGCTTCTGCTCTGTCAAGAAGGAATCAATGTAGAGAAGCATTCTCCAGAGATTGACAAGGTAGGTAGAATTTTTACAAGTAGATTTTTGTCTGCTTTCTCATCCTCTATGTCATATGGTATTTGGGTATTGCTGTTACTACTGGGAGTCATTTGGAAGGTGCCTGATTTGAGAAGAGGGTGGAGCTGATCTCTTTGTGGCTGATGACTGACAGTATTTTCCGAGCCCTCGTGGGTGGGGACAGAGCACTACTTCACTGTGGGAGAGAAGATAAGTGGAGCAGCAGATAGCAGCATTGTAAGTATTTTTCCTGGTTTTGGCAGAAAGCTACTGTTAACACCTATTTTCTCTTAGTAGCGTTCAGGAGGCCTGCTGCTCTTACCATTCTTAGTCTGTTTTAAAATATAATGTGTGTGAAATACTCCATACCACATCTACCAGCAAAACACATCAAAGACTAAAGGATAAGCTGATAACTTGTACTAGACTCACTTTTATCTATTGCAGCTTGTGTTGTTATCATTGAGGGTGAGCTTTGGGTTGTAGAAGATGCTCTTCTTGTGTGTTTCAGCATAAAACAATGCCATGTGACTGACTCCCATCTTCATGAAGTAGGCATGTTTCTGAGGGTCTGCAAAAAGATTTGTGTGGATGTTTAAGGCTGTGTCAGTATTCTGGGATGATGGTACCTCAGTTGCCTACACAGTTATTTCAGATGTGTTACTCTCTTCATAATCATAGAAGCATACAATGGTTTGGGTTGGAAGGGACCTCTTAAAGTTATCTAGGCCAACTCTCCCTGCAATGAGGGGGGGACATCCTCCACTATATCAGGTTGCTCAGAGCCTTGCCAAGCCTGACCTTGAATATCTCCAGGGATGGGGTATCAACTACCTCCCTGGGAAACCTGTTGCGGTGTTCCCCCGTATTCATGGTGCAGAACTTGTTCCTAACATCCTATCTAAATCCACTTCAATTTTTAAAATGTTTCCTTGTTTGTGGAGGTGGTTCTGAGAACTATGTGTTTTGATCACACCAGTAAGAAATATAAATGTGTCCTGCAAACACATAATAATAGAAATTCTGTATGGCTTAGTGGGACAGCTTACAAAGAAAAATTGGGGGTCTTGGGCTTCTGTCTGGGGGGAAACAACTTGGAACTGTTATCTCTAAACCTCATATTGAATGCCAGTGCAAACTGGTATTACTTGAAAAAAGTGATCTGCAAAGGTCTCGTTGAAGTTTGGTACCTGTATGCTTGTACATTGGTAAATTTTTTTTATGTGGTTTTTTTTTTTTTTTTCCCCATTGCTTTACTCTGCTTTTTGGTTTGTTTTCTTACTCTAAGTCGCCAGTGAAAAAGACAGTATCAGTTAAGAAAGAAGATTAGACGTCAGTTAGAAGTTACTGAAATTTATTAAATATAATTACAAGTTACTTTCGGTAATTGATTGAATAAATAGCTGTGTCTCTAAGCTGATTGACAAAAGTGAGAACTAATTCATTTTCCAAAGTACGCTTCAAGCCCCTAG
>WBNM01028597.1:0-25111 GCA_013399055.1 Ramphastos sulfuratus | reverse complement strand
TTGCTTCTGTGAATGCACGCTCCTAAAAGCAAGTTTTTGTTAGGATGCCTCAAATGATTCGATAAAGAAAAGGAATGTCATCTTTTTTGAAGTGAGGACTTTTCTAACTGTTAGGATTCAGATTTAAATTACTGTATGAGCTTATCCTTCAAATAGATGATGTCCTATAATTTAATGCTAATTTATTTTTGTATAAAATCCTGTGCTCTCAAGAGATAGCACAGACCTTCAGGCATAGAAACACTGCTTCTGGCATGATTTTTCACCAATACTGAAACACTTTTTTTTTATATTTAAAAGCTAGTTAAAAAGATTGCGTACCATAAGCGTCTGGAGATTGTTTCTAATATGTTGAAGGGTAGGATCATCCTTATCTTCAATTTCGTCCTCCAAGGTGCCTATTTCTTCCCAGTAACATCGTAGAGTTTGCTGGCTGCACTCCTGAAACAGTCAGCAAAATTGCTTTTAAATACATCTCTATCTTTCTCTCTAGTTCCTCAGGACAACCAATTAATTTCTAAAAACATCTTTGTCCAGATTCTTTATCCTCATATCAGAAATGAAGCTGTTGGTTTTCCAAAATGCTCCCTTGAAAATTGTACTGTGAGATGTTAAGTGTAGTCTTAGTTCTATAGTAGGTTATTGTAGCTTTTGACAAGTGAGTACTTCCTACAGAACACTTGAAGTGTTCTCTTGGGAACATGAAACTCTGTTTGCTTCTAAACCAAGTCTTACTTGTGGGTTGTCTTGTGGAAGTCAAGTCTCAGCAAAAGTGTTAGTAGTGAAAGCCGCTGTTAGTTTTCAGTGGCCTTGGGTGATGGACTTGGGTTATTGTCTGCAGCTGATCTGGCTTTGCAATATGATAAATAGGAAGCTATGTCAGGCACTGAGTGCCACTGTTATCAATCAGCCCCATATGTTTGTATTTAAGCACTGAGGTAGTGCTACATCCTCATATTGCCAGCATATGAGAAGTGACTCAGATAAGGAAGTGACTCAGCTTTAAATCTTTACTGAAACAAAATTATGGTTAATTGAGAATTCTTCTGGATTAAAAACTTGATTGAAAGTTCAATGTAGTTAACAGATAACTTGCATCAAGATCTTAACTATTTCACAATGCTAAATAATGCTCATTTGGTGATCTGTTTGCACACTGAATTGAAGTTGCACAGATCAGGCTGTCGAGTGTTCTGTTTTTAAAGCTGTGCTAAGAACACTCCCTGCACTCTGATATGCAATTTTTTTTAGAAAGAAGACATCATAATGATAGTATTGCAGTGGAACTGAGTCTTAGGTATTAATACCATAAAAAGCGAATCTATAGATTATATACATCCAGAATGACTTGATAAGGTTTTATTCCTGAGAGGAGTTAGGTAGACTGTGACTGAATTTTTCAGTGGTAGGATACAGAAGACTCGCATTCAGTTTAAGATACTCTACCAGTGACTGCATCTGGTCCAAATAAAATGCAGACAATTGCATGTCAATAGTGCTCTAATCTCTTTCTTAATCTAGTTTCAGTCCCAAAATAGTTCTTGTGTTAGTGTCAATACAAGAGGGTTGCCTCCTACAAATCTCATGCAGTGTTAGTGTCAGTACAAGAGTGTTGCCCCCTGTGAATCTTGTACAGCGTTTAAATAATTCTTAAAACACTTTTTTCCCTGTGAATTCAACCACAAGCAAGATGCGTAAGGAGGATGCATTTTGTGTAAGATACTGCACAGGACAGTGAGGTAATAAAAATAGATCAGCCTGTTAACGTTTGAGCATACAAATCTAAAGCAGAAGTATCTTTTAAGAAACTGCACTCCCTCCACTGAATTAAGACTGTTCAGATTAGTCATTTTTATTTGCCCTTCCGATAAGTAAATAGTTTTGATGTATTTCAATGATGTATAATTTTGAAGTAGCCAGACCTTAGAAATTATTCTGGAAACATAAGATTGAAACTCACCTGTTTGTCAGTTGGTGTGTAAAATTGAAGATAAATGCTCTGTAGAGAAGGGGGAGAAAATGTTACTTTTCCTACAAAAATACATAGAAAAATAAATAGAAAAGATAAATAGTAAAGAAGCATACAATAAAAGAAAATGAAGTACTTACATCCTTGCTTTTTTCCAGTAATTTTAAATCTTTTATTAAAGTTTCAAGAAGTAGCACTTTTTCCTCTGCTAATGGTGCTCCATAAGCTGCTGTCAGAAGCATGACTGCAGAAATACAGCTGAAGATCAGTACTTTGCACATGGTGTCAGTGTTTGATTATCTGTATATTAGTATTTGAATTGGGATGTGTGGTGAGAGCTTCTAGGTTGCCATTAGGCTGTTCAGTGTATTTATACTCTCTTTTTCTGGGGGGGGAAAAAGATGGGGGCGTCATGTAAAAGAGGTTTTATTACACATTTTTTCATATGTTCTACCTGTATGGCAAGAATCATCACTTCTGTTTTTCCTCCCCTGATGACACTTGGGAATTTTTATAAACCAAGAGGGATTTTACCTACATTCATTGACTGGTGTGAGAGAAGCCCACACTTAACTTGTGGCAGTCTCTCTTTGTGCTTTCTTTATGAAGCACTTTTTCCCTTATGTGCTGTCCCACTCCCCCATAGAGTATGCCATACCCTAGGCTATTGCCACACAAAATGTTCTGAAGCTGGATAATTTAACCTTTTTGGGGATTATTGTCTGTATATGTTTACCCTTTCGTAAATCCTGTGCCATTAAGTGAACAAAGAAGTGTTCTCATGTTAGTAATTGTTGATTCTTCCTGTTGTTTAACAGGAAGAAAGTTGGCTTCCTGTCTGAAGGTGGTTTTACCTGTCATCTTTTGCTAAGACAGTGTAAGCTTAGGTGCATTATCAGTCTTTATACCATCAGATTTAAAATGTTCATGACAAACCCCTCCAACAGGGATCTTTCTTCTGAGATAGTAAGCCATTTTTTCTACTGCTGTGTACTTCATGCTGTTCTTTTTGCCTTACATGCATTATAAGCTAGAGAAAAGTGAAAGGTGCATATGTACTGCTGTTAAAGCATGTACAGATCTTCTTACTGATATCTGATCCACTGCATTTTGTGGTATGTATCACAGTATTGGAGTCAAGATTGAGCAGTCACTTGGCACTGAACTCTTGCATAATACTGCTGAATTTTTCTTATTTTCTGGTTCAGTAGTCTGTTGGCTTCTATCTTTGGAATCCTGTGTGCAGTGTATAAAATTAACATGTTTTCTTTATTTTGAGTGTAGTTCTGAGCCAAATGATCCCCCTGCTGCCCAGAAGTCTCTAATGTTATGTGAAATGTGATTCTTCTGCTCAGTGGTGAAGCTGCATGGAATAAATTCTGTGTTTGCACACTGGTTTGAAGTCTTGTAGCATTCCAGATGATCAATATTCCATGGGTAACTATTTCACCCACCATTGCATGTAAAACTACATATAGAAATTTACTGTATTTGTTGATTTTAAATATGCTGTTCCTTGGATTAAATACAGTCCATTGTTATAATAGGCATCTATTTATTGATATCTATCTGTCCACTAACCGTTAAACTGGTATTAATCAGCAGTAAGATCCCTTCATTTCTTGTTTTTTAAGTACAGGCATCTAATAATGTATGGTCATAGAGAAGTCCTAGTAGTTATTGTAATTTACAATACATAACACTTGTACAGTTTGAAACCTTTTATGGCACTACAACTTTTTTCCTTGCATTTATTCTTGATTAGTAACCTGCAGAGGCGAGCTGCTGAGCTCTAGGGCATCAGCTTTCCTCCAGGGAGCTTATCAAGTTGAGGCTTTCACTTGTTTGGTTGAAGTTAAATGTTTTCCACGCATGTGAAGTGTTAAGAAATACTTCAATAGTGAGGGCAAGGCTTTCTTTTTTTTTTTTTAATAATTGTTCTGTACTGTTTTCAACACTCTTCAGTCTTTCTCATGTGAGCTCTATGAAGTTACAAAGGTTTCTCTCTTTATCAAATATTTGATGGAAATCCACTTGGAAGCCCTGAATTTGCAAATTGGAATCTGATGCCTTTCTGGAGTATTTCTTCAGTGGTTTAGATTAGAGAGTGCTCCAAGTCTTCCTTTATGCTGAAGTGTTGGGGTTTTGCACTAGTGCTTCAAGTACAACACAGCCAGCACTGGATTGTTGTTTTATTTTTCCAGCGTTCCTCTGTTTTCTTTTGCAAGTCTTAGGGAACTTAAAAACACTCCAGAGCCTGAGAATTTTGGCAAAATTGTCAGCAGGTTTGCAGATGAGTCTGGTACAGAGCTACCACTGTTGAGGTAACCAGTTCCCCATGTGTTTCTTACCATAGGGCTCTGAGGGACATTATCCTCTCAAGTCCTTTAGAAGCCACAATGTACACACACTAAACTAACTTCCTGATCTGTACAGCTTCAAAGTCTGGAAAACTTCTTACATAGGATCTGACTCCTCTCAGTTTAGACTATCATTTTTTTGTGTCTTTCTGAACTGAAAAGTTGGCATTACTTTTTTTTTGTTGTTGCAAACCTGATGCCTGGTGAATTTTGGAGAGAATTTTTGGTTTCGTTGAGGTATTAGGCATCTTGTCGATGAAGGTGCTTACCTCCTTTCTCCATCCCGAGAACGAAGTTGTATTCAGCTAGAGTCGCTGTTGATTATCCTGTTTGGTGTTCTTTAGTTTGTGTGGAGGTGTTTTTCATACTCCTACTATAGTAGCATGCTTGTACAAGATGACTGTCAGTATAGTCATGGGAAGCACAGCAGAGTTCATATGTCTGATGAAGGTGATAACCACAATTGGTGATCATGGTCTGATGATTTAGCCCTTTCTAGCTGTGTTCAGGGCCCATTTAAAAGAATTTTTAATAGTACAAGTTTTCTTCTGTTTGCAGATCTGCCAGTTCCAAGCAGTAACTTGTGGAAAGGAAGCCTCTATTATTATTCTGCATAGTAGGGAAACTTGAGTAAATGTGATGAAAAGTTGAATAGAAGATTGAGTGACAGTTGCTTTTCTTTAGATTTTAAAAGCCATTAAAAAGAAATAGCCACCTTTTTCCTACTTGAGCCTTTTCTGTCTTTCTCTTCAGTCAAGTGGCAGCTGAGGTTCATGATCCTGACTGCATTTAAAAAAAAGAGAAAACTTACTATGTTTAATAAAGAATAGATAGTTTAAAAAATACAGGACTAACCTGTGTAAGTTTAACAGACCTTGTAGAATAGAACACTTGCTTCTCATGTGCCTGTGATTCCAGACTTGCAAAATCTCTACCCTACTGAATAGGTGACTAAGGTGTTATCTGTTGAGCAAGAACAACCATGGCCGTACCCAAATTAAAGCCAGGAGTCTGTCTCCGTGTTGCAGGACACTTTTAATACATATTCTAAGTAGAACAGTTTTGATCAGATAAATGCAGTGGACTCCATGATGTACGAATAGTGAACGCATGGTTGTGCTTACAAAGAAAGATAAGAAAAAGGAGAAAGCATCACATGTATTTTCCTTATTGCCTGTTTCTGATGGGGTTATAGCATTCACCTTACTGATTCGCTACCTTATGTGGTACCATCTCTTCCATGATAAGGGGTGATTTGGGAAAATGGTCCCTGGGATCACTTGTGTGCCAAGGACAAATGAAGCAAGGGCTTCAAGAGGAAGCAAGTACTTGCCATATTGGATTACAACAGTGGTTTTAACTAGCTGAATATTGTCCCTATCTAGGGCAAGTACTTTCAGGAGAAAGTGCCAAAAAAAAACCCTGCTTTGACTCATTCTGGGAGTGAATTTTTCCTGCAAGAACATCAATAGGTTTTATGGGGTTGTTGTTTGGGGTGGGTTTTTTTTTTGGCCCTTTTTTTTTGGTTTTTTTTTGGCTCTTTTTTTTTTTTTTTTAATTATAAGAGAGGCTTTTGGTTTAGTAGTTAATAAAAAATTATCTGAAAATAGTTCACAGTTGGAAATCCCTTCACAAAACCTGTCAGTAGTAATTTTTCAATGAAAGGACCAACATTAAAAAGAAACACAATACTTTTATGAGAGCTGGTTAGTCCTGTCTGAGATGTTTTCCTTTTGTATTTGCATGGATTTTTGAGTATCTGTCTCCACAGTTAAGTGTTGCCAGTATGAGTCCTTCAGTTCCCAATTTCCTCTTAGTTCAATGTACACTAAACCTGTGAAAAGTGTTCCTGATATACCCACGAAGTAATAGAAGTGATAACCTCTAGTAGTTTTGCTTCACACGTCTTTGTAGTTGAAGAACTGTAGAGACCAATACTAATGATCTGTTGATAAGACACGGTACTGTGAATGTGGCCCAATGATTTTCTTGGTGTACAGGTGCCAAACTCAATAGGTCCTTTAAGTTCTTGTTCTTTATGATTTCCAGGAAGAACTACATGTTCTGGACCTAGGTGTTCTATATTTCTCTGTCCATTTAAGAAACGGGAAAGCAAAATGGAGATACTGTTAAAAGAAATCGAAGGAGAATGTTCTTGCATGATGTCACTGCTTATTGACTGTTGGTACACTGGAATGTAATTATCTGATACGTTAATCCTGGTGGACCTAAGACTTAAGAGGTGATTTGAGAAGGCTGGAAGGAAACAGATCTGGCAAGCAATCTAGGTGGCTCTGAGAAATTTTCAGTTACTGTGCTAAAACATAAGTAAGACCAGTCTTGAACACCTCAATTGTGTACATATTCCTTTTAAATGCTTGTTAGCAGTTCAGAGTTCTAGCACTGCAGGAGATTTAGGTCTGAAGTGCTTTGTCAGAGGAATTTACCTGAGCTGCAGACTGAGTGTCTTTGCTCTGATTGCTTCTTTCTGTGATGGGTGATGAGCTTGGAGTATGGTAGAGGGATGGACTTGAGCTTGGTTTTGTAGCAGTTGGGAAAGAGAAATTAGAGATTGGTAAGGTGGACAAGAAGCAGACTGAGTTCAGACTCCCAAAGTGGAAACACTAACTGACTTTTACAAATGCATTCACATCCATAACAGCTTTTCAGCTACACAAGCAGAGTTCTCAGTGGCAGAACTACAATGCCCTGTGCTGTTACTACGCTGTCTGACTTCTCAGCCTTTCTGTTTGCTTAAGTTAAGACTTGGGAAGTTCTTAGAAGATAATTTTGTCATTTTCAAGTCTACTTTCCCACTTTATCTTTTGACTGCTGTTACAGCTCTGTTAGGAGGTCTAGATGGTCTGTGCACACTCTCTAATATTGGGTGCTGCTATATTGTGACGGTTTGGGAGTTACCCACCCCCCCACACTTTGTAAAGTGACCCAGACTAGAATCAGCCAGCTGGAAGTTTAGATGAAGCTGTATTTACAGCTCAGCACAATATACAAGCAGATATATACACTATATACAGGAATCTTTAAAGAATTATACAAGGTAAAGGTAATACAGAAACACAACACCCCTCCCAGAAATGAGAGACCCCAGGAGGGGCTCCCAACCACCCTTCCACCTTCTCCCCACCCCTATACCTTACCCCAAGGTTTGCCTTATGCGCGAGGAGAATTTTGAGGATCAGCCAGGTGGGATTAGAGGAGAAAGTGGTTAGTGAAGTTACTCAGCAGAGAGAAGCCAGAAGCTGCTAGACAGCCCCAGACGCTGTGCGTGACGGACTTATCTTTGTTTTGAGTTCCTTTCTTAAACATCACAGCAAGCCTATGAGTGAAGTAGACATCACCATTGTTTCTTTTTCACAACCTATAATATAATTTTCTCTATTAAAATATTCCAATTAGCCTCAAACCAGCATAGATGTGGTGTCATGTAATGAGAATGAGGGTTTACTTCTTGTGCTCTTTTTGTTGAGGTATTATTTATTTTATTGGTTGGTCATTTGTGATATAAATTTTGTATGCTAAATGAAGGTGGCTTTATTTATTAATGTGCTGAGTAAAGATTGGCTTTTAAGGCAGTGCTGCTGTGGGATGGTAACCACAGTGCTGTTATCTTCAGAGTGTGCTTTCACCACTCAGAAAAAATCAGAAATCCTCCCTATTGTTTTTTCTTCCCATCATACACTGTGGTGTGTTACAGGGGACAAAGTGTGAAGTTTTCTGGTAGGTCTTCTGTCCATTTGAGAATCAGCCATGGGGGGAATCATCTCTTCATTTGTTAAGTTTTACAAACAGGCTTTAACAGAGGCAGGCTGTGTTTTAGCTCTGCAGTTAGCTGTTTGGGCAGACTGGTGCAGTCAGGTCTGCGTTGGTTGTTTGTCTTTCTTTCTAACTACTGGAGAAAAAGCCTGAAGGCAAAAGATTCTGTTATTCAGTTTTACTGTTATGCAGTGGAAAGAGACTGCAACTTAAGTTGTTGGCAAACTGTTCTCACTCTCTGGATTTAATAAATATAATTTAAATGAAAGTTGAAAGTCCAAAGGCCAGTATTGGATTATAATACCACAGGATGTTAACAGACCACAAGCCAAGAATGTTGTCTTACCTTACTGAGGGCTATGTTCATGCACATGCTAACAGATGGCCTAGATTGCTAAATAGGGACAAAAGCTGTTGAGGTACAACCTCAGTGCTGTCTGGTATTAATGAGGGCTCAAAGTTGTACATAGCCATTTTTATGGCAATGTACCTCTATTTCTTAAAGTTCATTTTCTTGATTACATTTTCTTCTCCCACTTGCTTCATTTTGATTGTGTGAGATTTACTAGGGAGGGATAGGAGCTTCCCATTGTCTCATGTACAAGAACATTCTACTGGCCATAGGTAGGACGTTGACCTTCAATACCTGGTATTAACTAAAAAACAGAACGCTAGCAAAGGAGAACAAATCTCGGCTGTCTGTGTCTGAGGTGCATCCATGTCTTTAATGGTGTGCATAGCCCCAGATCTGGATGCAGGTAGTGGCAAAGCAGATGACCACTAAAATGAAAATGGAAGAGATAGCTAAGTAGACTCGAATTGTTCAAGTTGGAAGTCAATAAGGAAGGACAATTAGAGACACATAAACTCTGAGCTCACAAAGAGTAAAGGGAGTATTTCTTCAGCTGATGAAGAGACAGTGAAACAAGCTGAGGTGTTACATTCCAAACGAGATGGTTTCCTTCACCTCTGTGTAGTTAAGCATAGGAAGGGACTCCTTGCTGCAGGATGTTGTGGGTAACAAAAGCTTACACAGTTTCATAAAGCCATTAGAAAAGTTTGCAGCTCCAGTAGTATTTTTATGCCTTTAAAAACAAAGATGCTGTGTTTTATTCAAGAGTCTATTAAATAATAAATCATTAGTGACTCAGGAGACGCTACTGGAGAAGTACCTTCCATAGGCATCCTCTGCTGGTCATGTCAAACAAAATGTAAACTCGGGAGACCTTTCTGAAAGAGGATTTGGATGGATTATTTGCAGCTGCTCTCTTTAACAGGACTCATTTCAAGGAAGCAAGGATGTTGGATGAAATGAGGCTGTGCTTGCTTTTTTTACTTGTTACAGATGGCATGGACAATTCTGCTTTACAAGTATATCCAGTTGGGTAAGATACGTGGTTCTGCCTTTTCATCTTAAATTAATGAGTCAACTGAAATACAAAAGCCAGCTAAAAGTTGCAGTTTGGCTCAGTTTTAAGAGGGAAAGTTATGAGGGATACACCACAGAAATAATGAATAGAAATGCAAATTTAATAATGATTACAAGGGCAAATTGCTATGCAAGTGACCTCATGCAACATGAATTTAAATGTAAAACCCAATTAAAAATACTTTGTTACTAGGAAAATCCTTTGTGGGTGTCATTGGCTGATTCAGAGCTAAGGAGTGTTCCTGGTTCTTTCCCTTTCACTCATGTTGAAAATTATTTCATTACTAACGTGGATGGAGCAAAACTATCTTTGGTCCTAACACAAATGATGTAATAGACAAGCTGAATTTTGGAAGTCTGCAGGGTTTTGTTACTGTTAAAAATATTCTTCCCTATCTAGATAAGAGTTTTAATGACTTTGCTCTACATTTTTTCCTGTTAGGCACAGCAGTTCAGTATCCAGTTCATTTGAAAACCTTCAACTTGACAAAAGTGGGTATTTATGTATCGAAAAATCTCCTATCAGTTTATTTGGGAAAATGTCATCAATACAGCAGTCAGAGCTCAATTTTCACTGTTCAAGCTCTCCATAGTGTAAGTGTTATCACTGTGCTGCTTTTTGGTTTTTTGGTAACACCAAACACTTGACTTGCTGCTTTGTATTGCAAACATGTCAGAGGGTTATTTCTGCAATGTTCTATTTCTGCCATAATGGTCCATTTTCATTGTATCTAAATGGACTGCCAAGTGTTTAGAGATGAGCATCTCCTTACAAAATGTTGGTGTGGAAGCTGAAGTTTCACCCAGCTGTTTCTCAACTGCTGGTAGAGGCTAGCTAGCAGAAGTATGTTTGCTGCTTCTTGTATGACCTGTATGCTGGAGTACTTGTCATGTGTTGGCCCACTGAACTGTGAACTTCTGATAGGCTACAAGTCACATCTTCCTCATCCAGATTCTATTGAATTAAGGAATCTGGAGTCATCTTTCTTTGCTAGTTCTCAGTGCTGGGAGCTGAAGGCGGCAAATCACACAAAATCAAACACGAGATAAGAAGTTGTAGTTGTTTTAAAGCTGTGATAATCTTGGGATGGAAGGAGTGGTGAATGCTGTGTTCTGTTAGTCAACTAACTATTCTGCAGTCCTTTTTTGTTCACTTGACCCTCTGTGTGTGAACGTTGGGACAGATACTGAAGGTGTTTTGGATTTAACATGGCATAAATTTTGCATGTCCTTAAACAGAGAACAGTTGATGTGAATCAGATAACATGCACATTATCCTCTCACAATCAATGCTTCTCTGTATGCTTGCAATGATGCAAAAGTGCCTTTCTTTCCAGATGTGTTCTCTTTTCACTCCATCTTATTTCTTGCTTTTGTCCATTAGAGTAATTTTCCAAGTAAGTATTGCTAGACAGCACAACCTTGAAGAGTAAAATGTTTAAGATTCTTAGGTTGAAGAATAAATACAGCAGCTTCTGTACAGGTCTCTCCACTTTGTGTAATGAGTTTTGACAGTCAAGACAATACAGGCATGAGGAGGAGAAGGCTGGAACTGAGGAGATACGTCCTTCAGGTCCTACTTTGCAGCCCCACTTTGTGTTACTTGAGATGTTGCAATGCAGACAAGCACCATGTGTTAATGTGCCAGTTCTCCTTACTGCGGGGAAACACTCGATTGCTACCATGCAGGTAGGATTGTTCATTCCTGACCTCTAGGTGGAAAATAGGATCCAAGAGAACTGAAGCAACCAGTTTCAGGAAGAACAGGGTACTCCAATGAGTATACCTGTTTTCAGCAAAATAAATGTCAAGTTGCTCATGGAATGTAGTAAATGAATAGTAGTGTAATTTTTGTGAGTTCATTAGGAAGAATAGAATCTTAATAGGGAAATCTTTTATGGGAATTTTGGATGCTGAAAACATCATCACATGGGCAGCCTGTCAGGAATGAAGTTCCAGATGGGGTTGTGAGGAAACTCTTTTTTTTTTTTTTTTTAAACTTGAAGAAAGCAATTGTTATCCCCATCATGAAGTTAAGACCACATGAACCCTTTTCAGTAAAGAACCCTGCAGCCAACTGTTTTTCTGTGATGGCTTTTTGACTTAGGTAAAAGCCTTCATCTTAAGACTAATGAGAGACCTACAAGAGTTCATTACCATTACTGTTTCTCTAGATTTCTTAATATAACGTGCGGCTCTTCTGTAGTGGGTTTTTGACTTAGGAGTATTAATTTTATTCTGTTTGTGAAGCCTTTGGGAAAACAGGAACTTGAACTGGTGTACAGCTTGACACAGCCTGAATGATTGATTCAATTTGTTACATACTCAAACAGTTGTTACTGTGCAGTTGTTGGGAGGTAAGGGCACTTGCTACTAAGTGATTAGGGAAGCTGGTTGGTTCACACAAGTGATTTTTGATGTCTGTTGGGGTCATTATTTATGAACATTTATGAGTGTGTTCATCTTTGGAATTTTGTGCATATTGCCAGTTTTTCTCTCACAACTACTGTGACTCAGTTTACCTTGTTCCCTCGGTTGAAGAAGCCTTTCATTAGCCACAGAGATAGAAGGAGCCCCATCACTGTTAACCGACCCTTAACCAAGTACAGCAGAGCAATGAAACATGCATTTGTGAGACTGAAAATAAGTTTGCCTTGTCAGATGTCCAAAGCAGAGACTGGTAAGAAAACAAAAAGATACACAATACGGTAACAGCATGTTTTAGAACTAAAGTCCTGTGGTAATTTTCAAGGAGTGCATGCCCTGAGATATTCATGTCTACCCCAGCCACGTCATGACCCCGTCCTTGTGCAGGACCCATGCGTGCGTCACCTTCCCTCCTGCACCTTGGTTTTCTCAGAAAGGAAATGCACTTGCGTGGGCTGGAGAGAAGATGCTCTGCATTTTAGCTAGGCTGTGATCGTCTGGACGATTAGCACCCGTGTCAGCTTAAGCCTATCTCGCAAACTAAGTGGAGATATCAGAAAAACTACAGTGCAGTTCTTTCCTATACTGCCTAACGACCATCATAAAATACTTGGAAAACTAGGTGGATCTGGGTAGAAATAATTTTTTCCAAGATTTATGTTAGAATGAGGGGAATAAGTTTCTATGGTACTAAGCCAGTTAGGAGCCTGGAAGCATTAAATTCCAAACTAGTGGAGATGACTTACCTGTCAGCATTGCAAGAGAGATGTAAAACGCTTCAGACCTCGGACTTGTTTTCTGTTTAAATGCATGCGCTGTTACTTCGGTACTCGTGGACAAGTGAGATCTAATTCCATTGTGTTAATAAATGCAGAGGTAGAGGAGCTACTGTTTATTACGTTGAAGGTGATCTTAAATAAGGATGGGTAATAATAATTCCCAAAAAAGTAGTGTTCAGTAGGATTCAGTTTAGTTTTGCACATAGAAGTTTTTTGAAGTTTGGGAAGGATGTTTTGACCTTTTAACCCTGCTTCCAGAGCTGCAGAGTGTGACAAAACTGAAAGAGTAGCAGAAAAAATATGTTTGATTTTGCACAAGAGAACCTGCACTCTTCTGAAGCAAGGGATTATAATCTGTGGAAAGTGGACTGCTGGAGCCAACTACCATAAAATCGTTTGGTTTGTGACCTCATATCTGTATATCAACATTTACTAATTAAAAGTGCAGGAAATTGAAACTTCAGTCATGTAGTTGGAGGTTTCTGAAAGGACCACAGTGATCTGATTAGAGTTAATTCACTTCTCACTCTATTCTTGCAGTCTTGATAGAGTACGAGGAGTTTATTAAACCACAAAGTACAAGTTCAAATTGTGCTCTTCACGAGATGCTAGTTTATTTTGGGTGATTCACTCCTTAAGTGTTTTGGGGAAAGCAATATTGAAATCTTAGTGCTGCGTTCTCACTTGGTCTCTTGGTTTCTTATTGTTGAATTTGGCAATGGAAGCAGAAGCAATGGAGAAATTTGCTTGGGTGTTGCTCTTCCCACTGTTATTCAAATTACTGTACTTTTTTACTTTCCATATCTTGCCAAAGGAAAGATTGACAGTGATTTATTGGTGGCAAATGCATCACAGCAACATCAGTCATATATTCCATAAGTGAATGCATGAGAGAGTAAGCATTGTGTCCCCTTGGACTGTATGGATCCCAGTTGAAAAGTTTTAGTGGTATAACAGTTTTGATAAAAATGCACAGGAGCGGAGAGGCCCTTGAACATGTCATTTTGTGCCTATTCAGTAGTAAAGCTTTCAAGACAAACATCATTGGGATTTGCTCTTCAGTCTTAGCATATGGGTAGTACAGTAGCTGTGAAAGGTTGTGTTTCATGAGATGAAGTGGGGAACAGTGAATGTGTTATCAGTGAGAAGTTTCCTCGTTAACCACAGACAGCACCAGTCACTGGCACAAGTATAAAAATTATTTTCTCCGTGGGATGAGGTCTTCATGAAACAGACCTGACAATTGCATCCAAATGTTAAGGAGTTGCTTTCTGACAGGCAACACTGCACACAGAGGAGAAAGAAGGATGGGAGAGGAGAGTTGGCTGGACAAAAAAATATTCCATAGAAGTAGAGCACATAAAGGTACCTTCCATCTGTGGAAGATGGAAAAGCGAAGGACTTCCATCTGATACAGCATGTGCTCCATTAACACTGCAAATACAAATATGGTGTAAATCTTGTGGATTTTGTGTTGGGGTAGTTAGAACTTAGCTGTTCAGTGCATGACATTGCTGCTGCGTGCTACCACAGTAATGGTCATGGAATCATAGAATTGTTTTGATTCAAAGAAGGCTCTAGGATCATCCAGACAACCTGTTGACCTAAAACTTAGCATGGCCATTAAACCATATCCTAAAGTGCCATGGCCAGAACACATTTCTTGATCAACTCCAGGAGTGGACTTCTTGCTAGTCCTAAAAGGACTTCTCACTGCTCTGTGAGACTAGAGGAAGAGAACAGGTAATGCAGTCATTTTTCTGATTCTAGGACACTGCTTGCTTCTATTTTTGTGCTGAGTTACATTTATATATTCTTTTTATTGAAAATATTTTTTTTCTCAGCATTTAGTGAACAAAGGGAGCTAACACAAGCCATTTATTCCTAAATTGAGGTGTAAAGATTTGAGCCAGATACTTCTGGTTAGTAATCTCTTCTCTGCAGAAGCCTTTTCAGGTAATAAACTGTCTGTAAAGAATGGAAGATCCTGATCAGCTTTTGAGTGCCATACGGAAAACTCTGGACATTTCACTCGGAAGTGAAACATTCCCTTGCTGAAATGTCTGTTCAGAAGATTTTGTGGTCGTGGTTTGGATTTGATATTTCCCTTTTTGGCAAGATGGTTGTAATTTTTGAGTTTTGAATCAGTGAAACACTTGATGGCAGAGGCAAATCTCCTGATGGCATTAGGTGTTAAAATCTGTCAATAATACTAAGGATTCAAGAAAATGAGATCATTTGCTGTGAACTCACCAACTGTTTCCTAAAATCAAAGAAGCAGAGACAAGAAGCATACAGAGTGGAANCCCCTTGTCCTGTCATTACAAGACCTTGTCAATAGTACCTCCCCAGCCTTCCTGTAGGCCCCCTTCAGATACTGGAAGGCTACTCTAAGGTCTCCTGGAAGCCTTCTCTCCTCCAGGCTGCAGAACCCCAACTCTCTCAGCCTGTCCTCATAGCAGAGCTGCTGCAGCCCTCTGATCATCTTTGTGGCCCTCTCTGGACCCCCTCCAGTAGTTCCATGTCCTTTTTGTGCTGGGGGCTCCAGGTGGGGTCTGAGGAGAGCAGAGTAAAGGGGCAGAAGAAGGAAGAGAATTCTTGGGAAGGTATCACTGAGGATTCCACCATCTAGAGCATGGCAAAAGTATTCTCTAACTTTTTTAATACAAAAATCCATTCCCTGTTGTGTTTTGGTTTTTTTTTTTTTTTATAGATGATGTGAAAAGGAGCTTTTGAGTTTCGTGATTTGTCCTAATGTTGCACCTCTTCCTTTTTGTTTTTCTAGGTGTGACAGAAAAATTCTTACTGCAGTTGCTGCCAAAAAGCATCAGAAGTGACTGTTACACTTGAAGAACTGCGGTTCTACATGTGAAATGAGACTCAAGTTTTGTAGAAAATACAGTAGAAGAGATGTGTAACCTTCAGTGTGCTTTCTGAACCAGCAACAGAACAAGGGGACACAGTCTAAAGTTGTGCTGGGAGATGTATAGACGGGATATTAGGAGGAAGGTCTTCGTGGAGGGAGTGATTTGCCATTGGAGTGGGCTGCCCAGGGAGGTGGTGGTCATTGTCCCTGGAGGTGTTCAAGAAAAGTGCTGTGGTCTAGTTGATTGGATAGGGCTGGGTGATAGATTGGACTGGCCGATCTTGGAGGTCCCTTCCAACCTGGTTGATTCTACGATCTCTGCAAAAGTTACAAAAGGTCATGCCAGGATGTTTTTGTTGTGTGGTTTTGTTGTTGTTTGGTTGTGGGAGTTTGCTTGTTGTTTGCTGATGGGTTTCTTTTTCAGTTATCCTCAAATGAAAAAGGTCACTCCTTTTGAAAATACAGATTGAGGCTTAACATTTAGGAAGACTGCACTGCCTTTCCACTTTTTAAACTCAAACTTGAGCTATATTGTCAACTTCATTGGAGAACTCAGTTACGTTGAGAAGTTCTATTTGGTAACACACATTACCACTGAACCTGCAGAAATGGTGTGTGTTTGAGACAGCAGGAATCTTCTAGCACTTAAAATTCAGTGCATTCATTTGTGAAATAAAATACTGTGGTGTATCTCTACCGATGGCTGTAATTTCAGGAGGCTCATTGAGGAAGTGGGTATGCATATGGGTAGTCTGAGTATGGAGTGCACTGTGTAGGTGAGGTTTATAACAGGACCATAGAGAGGAATTGTTTCAGAAGATAGATGATTTTTTTTTTTTTTTTTTGGAAGACGAAGTCACCACTTTGAATCCTAGCCAGCAGTATGACAAGTGGAGGCTTGCCATGGCTGTTCATGGTGTATTGGACTGCACGTTTTATTTGCAATTGTGTTTATCAGCATTACTAAATGAACTATTTCAGAGTCTTGAGTCTTCATATTGCAAGTACACCACTATTTAATTTATGTTGCTGTGTAGGGACCATAGGGAGCAGCAGTTGCTGCAGGTTCTGCAGGTTCATAACCACACGTGAGACAAGAAACAAGCATGAAGGACCGACCAAGGGGCTCTGATTCAGGTAACATGGGTAGCTCTAATGCAGTGAAAGTTCTTTGGCTTTTTTTTGTCATTCATTTTACACCAAACTGCTACCCTTGACTTCAGCACCAAGAAAACCTGTCTGTCAATAAAGCTTTGTTCCATTTCACATACTCAGTATTCCAAATGCTATATTACCTTCCCGTACAAAAATTGGTCTCCCAGTACCTCACACAAAGTGTATGTGATAGGGACAGATTTCTCCTGCAGTGCAAGAAGGAACAGGAATTTCAACCTAATTTCCTATCTTTTTATTTAAAAAAGTTGGGGTGAATATAGAATACCTTTTGTGGTTTGGGTTAAAATTTCATTATTAACAAATGTGATTCATGTGTAGAATGGAGGGGTTTCTGCTACCCTGTATGGTGTATCCTTGCTTGTGGTAATTCAGGGTTTTTCCTGTCCTACTCCTATGGCTGGGTATGTGGTTTAATTCTTCCTGTTCTCCTGGATGACTGTACTAATTTCTTCCTTTCTGCCCAGCCCTGACAGGTTTTTGTAGGATTACCCAGTGTGGAGAAGAATGACCTGAAGGGGGATGTGGTTTAAAGACTGCCATGTTGTCATTCTAGCTATGACACTGCCTCCCCCGTTATACGGGGAAGTTGCTGACTCCTGCTTTAATCTTCCTTGTGAGTAAATGAGAGTGAATTTTTGCTACTACATTTTGAAGGAACTTTGTGCCTACTTTTAAATAATCCAGTCCTAATCCTGATCTCACAGAAACAAAGAAGTGCTTTGCATTGGTGAGTTGCTTCATCTTGAAGTACACCTTTGGAGCACTTAGTTAATAAATAGCTCCTGATTTTGGCTTTAGATTTTTTTACCCAGTGAAATTTGTGCTAAGATAATGCACTTGAGCTTAATGATAATAGTGAGAGTGGCACATAGTTTGGAAAAAATACACATTTTATCTTCAGAGGATATCTCCATTTCCAAACCAGACCAGGATAAAAAAATATTTTAGACAACAGTATTTAAGATGTGATTAATTGTCCAGGTTTCACCACCGTGCTGCTTTAGCAACCACGCAGCGATCTTCCAGGGTCATGTGTAGAAGTTTGTATACTCTATCAGTGATCATTTTAAGTACGAACTGGGGATGTATCTGTCAAGGTCCAACGTTAAATTTTAGTTCATGGCCCCAGAAGAAAGAGTACATGATCTGAAGGTTGTTAAAATGTTTAAGGACTAAAAAGGTCTTTGTTTTTCAGAAGTTTTTATAATGACATCTCAAAGGTGCAATGACTTCTGCTTTTACCATAAGCATTAAGAGGTTTGAAGCTCTGTTGCTGGTCTATGTCTGTCCCCCCATGGCTTTCTCATGCAGTCATTATAATTCTGCCTAAAAGCTATCAATGTGCAGTCTTCACTGCCTTTTCCAAGGATATGTCCTAAGACATAGAGTGAAGGCATAGAGAAGAAGGGTTTTCTAGTTTGGATTCCCAACCTCTTTCTGTAGCAGCTTTTGACTAGCAGGGGTATTTGCATGATCTTACAGATAAGCAGAATAACCCATTGTTAAGCGTGCTGCAAATTCCTTGTGTGCACTGAAGTCATGCATATTGTATCTGTTCAGCCAGTTGTATGTGGTGGAGTCCATACAGTCATAATTTAAAAACAGGAAAAAACCCACATTAGTGCAAAGGTTGGAAGAGAGTTCTAGCAAGCAAAATTAAGCACTGCAAGGTGCTGTTGGTCAAACCCTGTTGATCGAATGGGAGTTGGCCTTATAAATAGAGATTGTGTAATGGATTGTCTCTGTCCCTTGTGTGTATGGTTAGTCCCTAGGGAAGGAGAAAGGAAATAGCTTGTTTCTGCAAGACTTGATTCTCTAGTTACTGCCTGAAATAAATGAAGTCTGGTGTCCCTGAAAATCTATACATTTGGATTCTGTGTTCAGAGAAATTGGAGGAATGTTTTAGGAGAATATTTTATGATACAGCTCACAGAGAACTGTTACTACCGTACCTCCAAATATCTTAGCTGTACATCGCTAAACAAAAATGTCAGAAGGTTCCATGTAAATGCCTAGGAAAAAGACCAAGCATGAAACCAAGATCTGGGGGAGACAAATTTCTCACGTTAAACAGGAAGCAAAAATATGCAACAAAAATGTTAGCAGAAGCATCCTTAACTCTTCAGATGCCCATGTTCATTTTCCTACTCGTTTTTACCTGATGACGATTTTATTTCTGGGGAACTTAATATTACCTAGGCCATCTAATATTAAAACTGAAAGTTAAGAAAGTGAGAAGACATAGTCTTTCTGTATGTTTACCAAACACATGATGGTGGGAGGCAAATCAACCAGTGCTGTAGCCATGGCTGCAAAGGAGTTAATGTTGAACTCGGCAAAGAGTAAGCACAATACTATCTGCTTTTTATGTTGTACGGGTAACTTCTTTTACCTGCTTATTCCTGATGTTCCATAATAATAACCAACTCTTGAGTGGCAGTGTTAATTAGTACATCTGATCGTATTTTACAAAGAAAATTAGTAGTGGTTTTCCCATTTTCCTTGTGTGGAATTGGAGAGCCAGGGGTGAAATGGGTTTCTGAAATGCCAGCAGCTAAATCAGTGAAAATAGTAGCACAAGGTTGAGTGTTTCTCTGTGGTGTGCTATCTGTATGGAAGCAAGTGAGTTTCTACCAATAGCAAGCTGTTGGGAAATTCCTGTATTTAAGAATATTCACTTGTAAACTGATGACTTTTATGAAGTGGAATGTCAGTTTTAATAATGAGTGAATGAAATGGAAAGAACATGGGTGTAGGCATATGGGATTTTGGAACAGGAAGATTTGATAATATAATTAAAAGAGAAAGTTCAGGACATGGGGATTTTTTGTCAGTTTTGCTATTTGAGTTGCTGTGTAACCTAATAAACCCAATGGGGCTTAATTGATTTTTTTTTTTTTTATGGAATGTATATTTTTTTAGCATGCAGATCCTAGGAGACAAACTTCAAGTTCAAGTGAAAAACACTGACCATAGCTGAATTTAACTAATATCTTTGACATGACCTTGGTCTTGATAGTTGAGCTATTTGTACGTACTTAGGTATTGTCTGGCTTGAAAAGCTGCATAGAGTTCATCTGTTACTAAAACATAGTTGCTGCATGAAATGTGTGTGCAGTTTTCTTGATCCTGATGAATGGTTGATAGCATTGGGATGTCTGCTGACCAGTATTTGAAAAGGAAAGGAAGAATGGGTCTACCACTTAGAAAAATAACGAATGAAGTATTGTGTTACTGCATGATTATATTAATATATTCATGTTTACCTTATCTGGGTGAATTCTTCTCAAAAAAGAAAGATGTCAGACTTTAAAACATTGTGTAAATATTTTTAATTCTTCACGTTTCCATTTGTGTTATTCTTAAGGAATATTTTCAGGTAGCCTATAATTTAAATTTAAACCTTTTAAAAGCCTAAAGATATCTACTTCCTGAAACAAGAAAGAAAAAAAGTTTGGTTTTTTCCCCAGATTTCTTTACACTTTCCCTCTGTCCAGAAATAATTTATCACCAGGAAAAAGTTGTATTCAACTTTTTTGAAGGCCAGTGAGTTGAAAAATAAGATGTTCATATTCTACTTGTGGAGTTCCTTGAGCCTGATAGAGATGCAGAGAGCACCTGAGCCAGCCCTGGCTGCAGAAGAGAGCAGACTTGGACAGGTAATGGGATGTAGTAGTGAAGGGTTGAGGGAGAACAGCTAAGACTGGAAGAGGAAATGGTGCAAGACCAGCAGGGTAGGAAAAAAACGTGGAGGAATGCCTGGTGGGTTCTGGGGCAGAGTGTGAGACAGGAGACAACTGGCTCTCAGAAAGATGTGAGGTTGTAAATCAATAGAAGCAAAGGGGGAAAAGCCAAACAGCAAGACCAAGCTCACTGGGAGAACACTAGATGTGCCATGCTGGGCATAGAAAGTGAAAAGCATTACTCTTGCTGCTACAGACATTGTGGCGCATGGGGCCTCTCAATACTGCAGTGCTTGTGAGAGTCCTGAATTCTAAGAAGAAGTGAAAGGACTTTTACTTGTGTTCAGAAACTAACCTGATGTTTTTTTCCATCCAGAAAACGATTGAAAGACTGCAAAGAGAAAACAAGAGAAAAAAAATCAGAGTAAGAAAATGAGTAGGCCTTGACTCAATGTTTAATTATATATTTTAAAAGTACAGGTACATTAGTCACTTTCTCTGAAGGATTTCTTGTAAAAGAACTTTGTTGTTTGTAAGCTTTTCCTGTCATAAATTTTCTTAATGAAAGTTTTGTTTTTCTTTTTAATTAAATGAATTGGTATTTTTGAAATTGTTAATTATGGAAACCGAAATTGTTTGCTCTTGATGTTCAGGGATGTTGAACACTAAGAGCACTGTGCAGAGGAAGTTGTTTTTGCTGAGGTTTTGTTCGTGTGTGGTTCTCAGCAAACCCCAGGAGATGATACAGTACACGTTGTGGGGCACCATCTGCTGGTGCCTCCTCATTTGTCTACTCTCTGAGTGTATGTCATATACAAGATGTAGGCTGCATGTTCTCTTCTGGCATGATGCACCTGCCAGAAGAGTTGGGGTTGGATCCCTCTGCTTTCAGTGAAGGTTGCCCCTGCTCTTGAGTAGTCATGCCCCCCGATTGCTGCACATTGAGAAAATCATGTCTTCTGTGTATTTATTTCAGTTTACCAATATATTGTGCTAGTAATGTTGTAGTGTTTTCTAAGTGGATTTACAGGAGAGAGGAATGGGAGAATTGATTCCAGTGCCCTCGGATGAGGTAAAGTGGGGTTTGTCAGTGGGCTTCTCCATGCTATTCCTAACAGGTTTTGATGTACTGACGTCTCCAAAAAGGAGATAAGCAGAAGACTACGGGCTGTTACAAAACAGTTACACTGTGATACACCTGACAACTCAGGAGTCTGCTGCTCTTTGCTCTTTGATGCTAAAGGACCAGATATTGTAGGAGATATTCCAGACTACTGTCTCTGGCCTCCATTTGAGAGAGCTAGAGAGTCAGAGGGTTACATGAAGAAGTTGCTTGCTGCTGAAAATGGAAGAAGGAATGAACCAGTAGAACCACCATCACACAGATGGGAGGAGGGCAGTTTAAAGGAGCACTGTGAAGGTGCCATTAAGGCTGCTAACTTTCTAGTTAGGCTATAGCAAAGTATCCCTGCAAAGCCAAGGGTGCCATGTGCTTGTAGCCTTCCAGGTAGAGACCGTGGGATACAGCATGTTCTGTTAACTGCTGGACACTTCCCAAATACCCGTGTGGTTGCTGTGATCCCCTGTTCCATGGACTGCTTGCTAAGCCTTGTTTTGTAAAGGGTCACTTTTATCTTGGGAGCTTGTTGCCTTATTAGGCATTTAACCAAGGCAATGCAGATACAGGCAGATGAAAAACAACATTGCTGCCTGAGGCTAGAATTACAGAGATCACAGGCAGGTAAGTTTAAAATTGTGGAACTTGAAATCCCAAGTCATAAAAAAATTACTTTCTTGCTTCCTGTTGGCTTACAGGAGTCAAGAAACACACACTGCCTTTATACCAGGGTACTAGTCTTCTCAAGCCTGTCTGTATTTACTCAAATCTAAGAAACCCTCAATCTAAGAACTTGTATGTTCTGAACACTGCATGACTGTTGACAGAAAGAAGCTACCCTTTGGGACATGGACAGGAACAGCTGTCATCAAGTAAGCTTCCACTTAATGTTACAGTTGGGGATATCAAAAGTCTGAGATCTAATTGCTGACTTGTTTTAAGGTGATGTGCTAGAACCCATCACCATGGTGAATTCTTACCTGATTATTTGTCCATTACCATAGTTATGGTGAAAAGGGGGAATTTGAAGCTGCAGAACCTCAGTATTGAAAGGATGCCGAAAATGCAGTTGATAATCAGCACCAAATTGCTGTTTCTGCAGCTGTTGTTGCAGTAGGATTCAGAGTGTGTGGTGTTTAAAGCTAGGTCAGCACTGTGCTGTCTTAAATATTCCCTAGTAACAGTACTTGGGTTTATCCATGTAAAAGCTCACATCTCCAGACAGCAAGCTTAGAAAGATATCATAAATCTCTGTTAAAAAATAATTATAAATGTAACTTTCCTGCACTAATTATTGAGGTCATAAGGTCAAAGAGCAGGTAACTGTATAGCAGCATTCCTAGACTCTGTGTGGGCCTGGTGATGGTGCTTAAAAGGTGAATACTGGATTTGAAATGACATTGGCTGCACAGTGACTAAAGCTCTGCCAACTTCTGCAATCTAATCCTAAACATTATGTCTCTTTCTCACTGGCTTTATTTTGTATATTAATCAGTATAGTCCTGTCACTGTGGGATGTTCTAATTAGTTCAGTACTACCTGTTAGGGAGTAGAAGAGTATGCCTTTGACAAGTAAAATCTGACACACAAACATGATTTTTTTACTTTTTTTTTTTTTTTTGTTCAGTTATACATCTCAGGGGTTAATAGGATCGTGGCACACTGTGCAATGGGAACAGGCCACATGTGTCTGGGTAATTTATTATGTACTATCAACATTCAAATAGAGCAACAGGAAGAAGCACAATTTTGATCATAGTTTATGAAGAGAATTATAAAATACTATGTTCCAAATGTGTGAATCTTTATATTTATCTTAATGGAGTTAAAAATATGCTTATTGTCTATTTCAAAGCATAAATTATTTTTCTTCTAACTTAAACTGAGCATGAATAGTCCAAACTCAAGTGAGTACTGATAACTGGCTGTTGGTGCAGAGCAGTTTCACTGAAGTGATTAATTTGTGTCAGTGCTTCCTTTTGGTGGAAAATAAGGAGATCTGTGGGGGGCTGGGAAAACACCTTGGGTGGTTTTTTGTTTCTTTTTTTATAGCAAAATGGGTTGTTGATGGATCAGTACTCAGACAGAAACTTTCATGGAGGGAAAAGTTTTAAATGAGATGATTATCCATTTTTGTTCTCCCAATGACTTTTCAACCCATGGTTTCTTTTATTCCATAAAAGGGGTTTAATGTTTGCTGAATAGCTCTGCTGCTGTTCACCTGATCTTCATCACTGTGCTGCCCACTGAATTTTACCGAAAGGCTACGTGAGGCATATGTGTCAACCTGGGAAATTTGCTAGAGAATTGTCACAAGTACTGAGATAAATGTGAGGAGAACCAGGTAGAAGTAGTTGAAGTATTTCCCCATCTCACAGAAGTATCACCTTTCAATTTTGGCCTTTTTTCTTCTGTATTACTGAAATGATGTTGCAACCTTTCAACTATTTTATTAAACAGGAAAGAGAAAGCCTAGTCCATAGCGGTCAGAAAGCTGTTGAGTAGGTACCTCCTCTGTTATTGTGGTGGGGCACATGCATATGGAGAGGTCAAATCAAGCAGAGCAGGGATTAGACCCCCAACTCCAGCAGTCACTTCCCTGGGGAATGTCCAGCTCAGAAATCTGCTCTCTAATCTGCCAGTGTGCACATGCTTTTGCTTTTAATAAAATTTCCATCTTGTAACTGAGAAATGGGTTTTGTTTAAAGCTCTGCCAGACCATTTCAGTGAAAGCTGAAAAGAAAACCTTGTTTCGCAAGTGTTATCCTCCAGTGGACAAATGGAAAATTCCCATCTCAGTCCACCTTTGAATTTGCGTTGTACAACGTCCTTTCCAAGAAAGTCGGTTGATGCAGGACATCCATGCTTGGGAAGGACATGTTTTTTAAAAGGCAGTTACTGGTTCATCATTAACAAATTCAGGTGAAGTTGTTCTCTGTGTTTGTACTGAGGGCTGCATTGAGCAGCCTGGTGCAAAGTAGATGCCAGGAGTGTTGGACAGAGCAGTGATCTCACCACAGCTGAAGTTCCAGGTGGGCTCTTACAAGGATGAGGATTAGTGTGTACACGCCGGCTGTCACGTCTGCCTGTCTTCATACTGGTTTGGTAAAGCTGCTGCACTGGATTCATTTTGCTTTGTGCTCTGCCTATCTTTAGATTTTATATGAAGCTTTGGGAGTGCTAATTACTTTGTGCCTACCTTAGTTCTCTCTTGGCAAGATAGGGAATGGTAGTAATTCCAAAGAGGTGAATCATTTGTGAGGTCCTGAAACGCAATGATAGTGGGCTTTACAGATACTTGATGCATGAAGATGCTCAGAGGGCTGGAGCACCTCTGCTATGAGAGTTGGGACTCTGCAGCCTGGAGAAGAGAAGGCTTCAAAGAGACCTTGGAGTGGCCTTGCAGTATCTGAAGGGGGCCTACAGAAAGGCTGGGGAGGGACTATTGACAAAGTCTTGCAATGACAGGACAAGGGGCAATGGGTTTAAACTGCCAGACGGGAATCTTAAACTGGATGTTATGAGGAAGCT
>WBNM01028596.1:7994-25632 GCA_013399055.1 Ramphastos sulfuratus | reverse complement strand
GGCAGATCTGCCGTCTCCCAGTCAGAGATAAGCAAATATATATTACCACTGAGAGATAATTTTGTTTGAGTTCTTGCTGTTACAGCTGAGACCTCTGCACACATCATGCTGCTTCCCCACAGATTACCATGTTTGGGTTCCTTCTCCCTAAAAGGACCTGTCTCATCTGCTTCACTGCAGGCAGGCAGAGCTTTATCTGAAAACTGTCACTGTGTACCACAATAGCATTGTCAGTGAGTGAAGAGGGTCATTATTTCCTTACATGTATTTCAGTATTTTTAGTCTCATCCCAAGCAGATCCTATGGCCAAAAGGACACTTCAGCTCACACAAATTCAATGTATACATTGGACGGCAAGGAGGTTGCTGGTGCCATCAAGAAAATTCCCAGGTACTGGTTCTGCTCCATTTCTGTCTGTCTGAATGGAGTCAGAGCAGTGCCTTACAAATGGCCAGCTCTACACAGTTCTACAGGAAGCTCCATGAAGTTCTGGACTGGACTAGATTTGTTGTGATTTCCTGGACCAAGTGTCCTAAGCACTTGTATGGTTTGCAGCTGGCCAGAGAACCAGGTGTTTGGTCTGACCTGGTTTAACCTATAAAGGATAGGAAAGAGATGAACTTTGGGACTGACTTCTTAACAAAAAAATCTGTTTTGTTCTCACAAGAACTACTCTGCAAATCTAGTGGAAGTGGGGGAAATGTAAGGATTTCCTGCTGAAACACGTTAAAATGCTAGGATAGCAACTATGGAATAAGAACACAAGGTGCCTTTATTGCCGTCACAATAATACAGGTAACTTGCAAGCAGATCAACACATTATATCAAAAAGCAAGTGAAAATGTGTGAGAATTCAAATAAAAGAATTAAAAACTTGTCTTCAGTGGCACACCATATGCTAAAATATACCCAGATCACTTCAGGGATTAGAAATTAAAAATTTCATCTACAGGCATTCAGAACCTATTTCTGTACTAAAATCCACAGATTCTCTTGGGAAAACCATAGGCATAATTTTTATTAATTAAATGTTTCCCCCTATAGTTGGAGGGACAAGGAAATGGAAAAGGGAGACGAGACCTTGTCTACATACAGCATTTTCTAAGAAGCTAATTCTTTTCCTTAAGGAGTGGCCAGAGCATTGCAAGCTGTCACTTTGCATTCTCCAAGAGCTCCCTGCATCTCCACAATTCCAATCGCTTGTCCTATCAATTTTTGCCCAGTAAAAAAGACATCAAAAGGGAAGAAGTTGGGTTTGGTTGTAGAATACAGCCTTTTTGTATCTAAAATGGAAGACATGAGATGGAACAAGTTGTTCTTAAGACATTTTGCACTTTCTTGTGCTTTTTCCATTATAACTTTTATAGCTGAGATTTCTGTGAGGATTCAGAATGAGTCACTTTTTGAGGCAGCTCCGTACCATCTGCGCTAAAGAGTTTCCTATCACACTAGACATTACGTATCTCCTTATGGCAGCCTGGACACTACAGGGAAATTGCCAAGCCAGGTCACATGCCAGTGGGCCATCACTCATCCAAAAGAGGCGGATAGAATCTGCTTACAATTAGGTTCAGTCCTTGGTTCTGGATAACATGTCCCTGTGGCTACAAATTCTTTCCTGCCAGCCCCCCACAGGGCTCAGAAGGAGTCCTAGGATGGTCTGTGCCTGACCAGAGAGAAGAGGTCCTGGCCTCTCTCTTTTCTTCTCATCCTTTTTCAATCCTTCTCTCTTTTGTAAGGAACAATATGGTTTTGTATCATGTCGTGCTCACAGTAAGCACAGCTGCTGCTCTAAAGGTTTACAAAAGAAATATAGTTAAAAGCCAAAATGTTTGTCATGTCTGTAGTGAAAAATACTCAGGCTTCGGGGAGGAAAAACTAGCTATATTTTATATGACTATAAAATATAGTCATCTGAACCTCTAATTTGCAAAAGGCAAAAAAATTGTTGAGGCCAGTATTTCAGTAGAAATAAAAATACAAATCATGTAAATGGGGCTACTGTGTTATATGGTCTGAAACTGGTCATCAGAATATAAGTGTCAGTTCAGACAATACAGCAAACCATTAGCAATTCCCTGCCCCTTTTCTTTACTAGCCAAGACTTGAATTCCTTCTTTGCCACTTGCTCTTGGGAATTTCAGTCACGTGTATTCAACTGTAAGGAGTGCTCACTGTGTCTTCTGCTGGAGCAGGAGTGTGGGATGTTCAGTGGCTGTAGTTGGGTCTACTTGAGAAATATTTTCAGATGATTTTCAATGTCAAACTTTCCTTAAATAGACAGCTATAAAAATTTTAACCCAGTGTCCATTCTTTATTTGGACATGACTCAATGCAACTAAAATCAATATGGTTGCTGTGAAAGCAAGTCACAGCAGCATCTTCCCTTCCTGAAGAATCACATCAACTGTTATGTAAGTTTTTAGTTCACTGGGTGCATTCTGAAAAGTTCAGGGCTATTGCAGATAAGTCTTCACCAAGGGCGCACACTTCACCTCTATTAGACAGGCCAAAACAGATGTTTTCTCATTGTAAACAGTGATGTTCATTATCATTGCAAAGACTGCTCTCAGGCTAATTGATAGCAGTTCAGCTGCAGAGGGGAAAGCACCTTCTTTCCTACAGATGATTTCCTTCTCCCCTGGTTTTACCATAAGATGGGAGCAGAAACAAAGTACCATCATGTGCAAATTGGTAGCTTTTCTATTATGATTCTCTTTTTGGAAAATAATCTTGGAAAGCTGTGTCTCTACTATTGGTGACAGCATCAAAAATAGTGACACTGCTTCAGGAAGGAGAAATACAAATGAGACTACATTCAGAGGAACCTGCATTCACAGAAGGCTCTACTTAATAACTTTTGTAAACTGCCCAGGATTTTTTGGGGGGGGGGGGGGAAGGTGGTGGGAGTTGGGAAGTTTGTTTATAAAGTTTGTGTTTCTTTGTATAAAACAGTACATTTTGATAAGTTCAGGAGAGTCAGTGTCACAGGAGTGAGGCAATGGATTTAGAAACCCACTTATTATTGTGACCTTGAGGACAAAGTGGAGTGGTCTGAGATTCAAGGTGCTTTGCTGTCAGTGAAAGTTGTCTGTTCCAGCAGACTTGCTCTTTCAGGGAACAAAATCCTGAACCAACTCATCAGTCTGCAAGGACATGCACATATGGCTGGAGAGATTCATTGCCATTTATGAGTGTGCTTACCTCTAATCCAACTGGGTTTAAAAAAAAAAAAAAAAAATCTGTTTCTCTGTTACCTGCAAGCTGTTACATAAATTAGTCAGCAGGAGAACACGGCAAGGCTCAGTGTTTGGTGCAGAATTACTTCCAAGCTTGTGCAGTTGCATTACAACTGTGTGTGAGAAGGCTTTACTGCGCTGACTCCTGGATCATCTGAACTGAACAATGTCAGCATATATCCAAAACGATTTGCTGAGATTGCTGTATTCAGCATCTTGCCCTGAAAGGTACTTGCTGTGGCCAGCACTGCTCACTAGCTGGCCAGGCAAGTGTATGACTCGTGTGAAGAATGCTGCTGGCCTCTCCCCTCGGGGTGAGTTTTACTTGTGGAATCACGGGACAATTAACAAAACTTGCAGAACCACAGGACTACAGTGGTCTGAACTAGAGTTGTCCCTGCTGCCTGGCTTGAAACTCCCTCCTGAAATCTGGCAGGCAGAGGAAACATCCTGCAAACAGGAAATTGGTGCCAACACCACCTAGCTGATTTGACGAAGGGAAATTACAAATAGCTGCACCAGAAGACTTCTCATCCCTGGAGGCATAAGACATACTTGCCAGGAAGCGAATTAAAAAGAATTCTGTTAGTGGTAGGAAGTCTAAAATAGAGGACAAAATTGAAGGAATAACTTTACAAGATAGGTACATGTATAGAGAAAACCCACAAAAATCATGGGGGACAGAAATGCAAAAGAGAAAGAAGAAAAGGAAGAAAGGAAATACATAGAGTGAAAAGGTATCCAAGGAACTAAAGGCACATAGAAGGAAGAAAAGGTGGGAAAGATGAGCTTGCATTTGATTGCGTCAGGTACGGAGTAAATGACGCTTTAGATTTGGTGTCATAATTATTTCTTTTCCTAATATTGATTGTTGATCTGAGGAAATCTTCAGTAGTAAGTATAGCTCTTTTGTACTTCATACTTCTTCCAACAAGTTTCCAGAAAACCTGTCTCTGGGTTTTGAACAAGAGAAACTGTTGATTTACAGACTAGACTGTTTTTGCTGAAGAAAGCAGAGAGAAGAAAAATGCTTCAACAGCTGTTATCAGGTGAGAATGGTTATACTGAGTCAAGGCAAGGCCAGAAGACTGTAAGACTGTAAGAACTAGAATAAGAAGAGCATTGGATAAGGAGAAAACAAGTTAAAAGGCTCTGCCTGATGGGATCATGAAATATGACTTACTGAAGGCTGCATGGATGAGGAAAGCATGGCTATAAAGAGCTATAGCGGCAGGAGTCTTGCACAACCAGAGCTTCACTCAGTGGAAATCTGGTCACAGCTGGGGAACATGTAAGCTCTTCTTTAAGTCTAGACTTTACCAGCCAGGTCTTTTACAGAAGCAGCTCTAGGAAACTGGACAGATTGTCATCTACTGTTGTCAGTTTCTGGCAAACCTGGAGCCTTGCTTCTGCACTTCGTCTTTCAGATGCTATTTCAGAATTGCTGGCTTCTTTCTTTTGAACAACAAGATGAAAATATAAAAAGCAGAAAGGGCAAAAGTTTAGGAAAAATGAGTACTGAAAACATCAAGTTGCAAAATATCTCTAATTGATCCCAGCCTTTTTTTTTCATCACATATCAGCTCATTTGTCTGTAAAATTAATAGTAGGGGGAAAGGAGGGAGAGAGGAGAAACTGTTCTACTGTATGTATCTTCGATTAGCTGAATAAGGCAACTTTTCTGCAGAAAACAGATATGAGTAAAGACTACATTTTGCAAGTGCCGTGCTGCAGTATGTCCCCAAATCAGATCTTTCTCTTTGACTGTGCTATTTCCTTATCTAGTCTTGTTGTAGATATCTTTCTCTCCTTCCTCCAAAGTTGCATGTGTTGAAAGATCCCAATTAGCTCAGGATGACATGCAAACACAATTATAAAGAATACATTTTCAAACTAGTCCTATCTAAACTCAGCAGATGCTCCAGTTCATGGCTCATACGAGAATTGAAGATATGCTGACTGTCATTTTTTTCACAGCCAGTCCACTGCCTTTGAACATGTTGGACCTTTGTGGGTAGAAAGCAGGAGATCTTAAGCGAACCCTAACAGAAGACCTACAACTTCTGGTTTAATAATTGATCAACAACTGAACTACAATTACTACAGCTCAGAGAGATAATAATAAACACAGATGCCATCAAATTGAGTGAGGCACTTCATAATTAAGTGAGGTACTTCTTTGATATACCTGAGTAAGAGAAGAGAAGCAGGGAGCATTCACATTAAATGACAAATATGAGACCCTGGGGACTCTAGGAAAACAAATGGGATATTTTTGCAGAACTTTACTATCATTATTGTGATTGTTTATTATTGAAAGCCCTGCAGTAAGAAAAAAGAGCATCCAGTGATTATTGCTATGTACATAGAGAACTTTCAGCATTTAATGTAAAATATTCCCTCATGTCAAACCAATAACCGCCCTTTCAAAATGATACCATAGAGAGTCATATATATGGAGTGTTGAGTACAAATCTTTTGATTCCCTGTTGTAATGTGCAAAGTGTCACCTCTCACATGAAGGCTGCTGCTGCAGGGCTTTGTGGCAGCTGAAAAGCATATGTTGTGTTTCCCCCCCACCTTCTCCTTTCCCTCGCCTTATGTTTTCTTAAAGTCTCTCTTGACAAATGTCTTCCGAAAACTATTTTATGAGGTGCTTACCTATAGAAGTATATCTTTCAAGGCTACATACACAATGAGGCCTTAAACACTAATCACACACAAGAAACACTGTTCATTTGGTTCGGTATGGAGATGGGAGGAAATCAAAACCCATTACGTCTCAGGCAGAGACAAGATGGAACCTATTAGCGGCTTGTTGTGACTCAACGTCTTTTACCTGCTGCAGGATGAGAGAGAAGCCTCTTGTAGAAGGCTTGTGTCTGTTCGTTGTAATGTCTTATGCTTCAAAATACACAGCCTGAAAGCACCAGCAGTATGATCAAAGATGTGGGACAGCCTCTAGGTGAGGAACAACTAAATAAGCCCAGACTCCCTGATGGAAAGGAGGGAACACTGAAGGAAGGAGATGATCCAGTCCCAACAGCAGATCATAGAATCGTAGAACCATAGAATCACAGAATGGTTTGGGTAGGAGAGATCTCCAGAGGTCATCTTGTCCAACCCCCTTGCAGTCAGCAGGAGCATCCTCAACTAGATCAGGTTTCCCAGAGCCTTGTCAGGCCTTACCTTGATTATCTTCAGGGATGGGCCTCAACTGCCTCGCTGGGCAACCTGCTCCAGTGTTCCACCACTCCCAAGGTAAAGAACTTGTTCGTAACATCAAATCTAAATCTGTTCCTCTCTAATTTAAAATCATTGCCTTTATGCTATCACCGCAGGCCTTTGTAAACAGTCTCTCTTCAGCCTTCTTGTAGGCTCCCTTCTGGTACTGGAAGGCCACTGTAAGGTCTCCTCAGAGCCTTCTCCTCTCCAGACTGAACAACAACAGCTCCCTCAGCCTGTCCTCGTAGAATGGATGTTTCATGCTCCTGATCATTTTTGAAGCCCTCTTCAAGACCCACTTCATCAGGTCCATGTCCTTCCTGTGTTGCGAGCTCCAGAGCTGGGCACAGTACTCCTGGTGAGGTCTCACCAGAGCACAGTAAAGTGGCAGAATCGTCTCTCTGGATCTTCTGCCCATGCTTCTTTTGATGCAGACGTTATGCGCCGATATTGCAAATGGTGTGTAGAAGGTATCTGGGTTCAGTTACTCACTGATTTTTGCATAGCACAGGAACAAGTTACCAAAATTAAAGCAAAGTCAAGTACTTTTTCAGCCAGGACATAATTACATTGCAGAGGTCACTGTCATAAGACATAGTAAAGATGAATGGAAGTGCATTCAAAAAGTAGAAGGTTGCATTAGCAACATGCCTGTGCATTTGTACTTCAGTGAACCAGTAGCAGACCCTTTTCTTTTGGGAAAATGCTATAAGAGTGTCATGGTCACAAAGAATAAATCTGAAATCTCACAGCTGACATCTCCACCTGCGCAGTGTTTCTCAATAACTTACACTGGCTGAAGTATAACCCATACAGATACATTTTATTTTCAAATCTCTGGGACATGTTTCTGCTGTATTTAACTTGTCCAAAGTATCACAGCCATTATAGTCCCATTTCAGAATAAAATTACAGCTTCTTGTTTTGATCAAATATTTACCATTATTTTCTTTGTGTTTGCCATATCATACTATAAGGTAAACGACTTGTGATTGCCTGCAAGTAACAGTGTATTTATTGTTACAGCTCTTCAATTCAGAAAAAAATGTCAAGATGTATTACTTTTGAGGGATATTAGATGTCAAGGTAACCTGACAGGTACTCTTCATTCCATCTTTTGGCATCTTATTAATACTCTCTAAAGCCTTGAAGCTTTGTCTTCTGCAGTAAAAATTATTACATCTTTTCCCTCACATTATACCAGAACACATATGCCCAAACTGAATAATGAACTTATAAAACAGGACACAGTTATAGCTTGACTCAGTGTAGAAGCTCAGCTCATAATTTTAGGCAAAATTATTCCAGCTATATAAAGCAAGGAAACAAAAGTGGGTGAAGTGTTCTATCTCTTCCTGTTTCACTGCACAGACAGCAAGAAAATACTATCACTGTGAAACAGTCCTAGCTATAGCTGACTGCAGGCAGCCACTGTCCTTTGCACTGAGATCTGTAAATTAATGAGACAGTGCTGCACAGCTTGTTTCAGTTATTCTTTACTTTAAAGCAAACAGAACAATGCCAAAGAAAACTGCACACAAAGGACAGATAGAAACATGTTTGCCAAGGTGCTATTCAGTCTTCCACTATCCATTCTCTAAGTACTTGAATTTGATTTTTGCAGGACCTAAGAGAAAGAGTAACAATAGAAAGATGCTAGATTTACTTTGAAATGGTTGCAGTTTGTACTTTATGGAGATTCATCTACTCCAACCAAAAACTTAATTTAGCTCTGGAAAATATGCAAGACATTGGCCACCAGGAGCCACTTGTCTATTGAATTTGTAACTTATTTATCACAGTATCACAGTTTTTGGGGGGATTCAAGCTTTTTATATTATCAAAATACCACAACAGGAAAAACCACTTTACACTTTCCATAAAGATTTCCCTGTACTGGCCTGTGTTTCTTGGTAAGAACCAATTTGTACCTTTGCCTTGGGTAAGTTACATTAGCTTGAGTAAGAGCTGATGGAAGCCTATTTCCTTCAGATGCGCAGTAGTAGCTCTTCGAGTGTCTCATTATAGGGGCACTGGGTCAGTGTAGTGAATGGCTCCTCCTTGTCCACTTTTTCCAGCCATATTTGCCTTTACAGAATCATGTTAGACTTGCTTCACTTGCTCTTTTCCCAAACAAAGTGTAGCAGCGAGCAGGTGAGGATGTAGGCAGCAGAGTCAAGACTCTCTCTTGCTCTTCTTTGTCCATTTTTCATGTACTGCAAGGTAATGGCACACTTACAAGCCAGAATCTTCTCCATCACATCCAATGCTGTGTCTCAGAAAAACAGGACATATTCTTTCAGTTGTCCTGTAAGTTAATATCATATGTGATTTTTACTACCAAAATCAGGCCTTGCAATTTACCTTGGAATTAACTAGATTATTTCTAAGTTCTTCTAAGTTCTTCCTAGTTCCTGCTGTCTCACAAGATTGTATGCTGAATGATGTCCTTTTCTGTACAGATATATCGTGTAAAGCTTAATATTAGATTAAATTGTGTTACATATGGAGTGTTTTTGTGCTGATAGAGAAAAGCTACTATCATCCTAGCAAAATCAGAGTAAAATACATCCCACCTCTGGCAATCCTCAGGCTTCAAAATAAACTGAAATCAACAGGAAATTATCTCATGTATCTACTACTGTATTAATAAGATAGGTGGCAGAACACTGTCTTCCTACCCCTCTGTAATTACCTTGTCACTCAGCTTTCAGTTATTTCTGTTACTCATATGACTGCAGAGCTACATTTATGATACAAGTGACTTTTTCATTTTTCCAAGCATGCAAGCATTTTCAAGCAAATATAAGACAGCTCTTTATTATTCATTCTTGCACAATGATCTATTGTACAAGTGTTTAAACACAGCATGGCAACACTTGCTGATAAATTCATGGAAGAAATATCACCTGTAGACAATGACTAATGCCTGCTTCATGCATTTCTGCCCTGCATTCTACCATACACTTAAGGGGCAGAAGATACCATATGGATTAAGTTAGTAACACTCATCCTCACATTTTCAGGGGGCTCTTCCACTTATATCATATCTCTTTGGATTCTGACAGGCTTTCACACCTAGTCTTATTTCATGCTGGAACTTTCCAGGGACACATTAGTTGTGCTTCACAAATCACTATGTTTGCTAGTGAATGAAACACCCTAAGCAAGCATTACTTAAATCCTTGAAGGAATTGCTAGCATTTTAAACTTCTGTTGATGGTGAACTGAAGGGCCTAAGTCCTTGAGGCTTCTACCATATGTTTTGCTCTTAAAGCAAGCATCTTAATAAGGCAGTCACAGGAGATTTTGATTAGTGTAAGCTTCCCATGATATCTTTATCTCATAGTATCATTCCTCTATTTCTGCTTCATTTTTATTTTATTTTTTAATCTAAAGCATACTGATTAGGGATCCTAATAGGCCAATTACTTTCTTATTTTGGTTAATCAAAAATATATCTCCTCTCTCTAGTGTAAAACACAGGGAAAAAATATAAGCAGCGTCTTTGCTGCATAAAAATTGTAACTCACCTGATACCAAATACCAGGCAAGCGCAATGTAAACTAAACTAACCCTCCCAGGGGAGAGAAAAAAAAAAAAAAAAAAAGTGCTTTTATGAGTCAAAAAATGAAGTTTTTTTTCTCTGGAAATGAACTGTGAAATAAAGTCTGAAAATAGCAGGAGATGAAGAGCAGAAGTCTCAAAGACAATAAAGACTTCTGCAGAAGGACATGACAACTTACTTCACCTTCAATAGGTTGCTACCATCCCAGTGGCCATATGATTTTCAAAACGTTTTTGAGACTTTCAGCTGTAATGTTGTGGACCTTTGAAGAACAGTGTTCTGGGTAATTGTCATCCAGCCCAACTGCTGGCTCTGCAACCTAGGTAGAATAAACCCAAGCAACACCAACCAGCAAATATTTGAAGTTACATTCTCAGGTAAAAACCCAACAGACCATGAGACAAGAGCCATGATGAAGCAAGTCTTATCCACTCCAGGAACACTGAAATTAGTGATGTCACAAGAAGATTTGACCAGGAGCCCATTTATTCCAGCTCATTTTGTTTGTCTGCCTTCTCCAGAAGACTTGGCTCTTGAAATCTTCAGAGGTTGTGAGGGTCAATGGTGTTCTAACAAAAATGAGCAAATATTTTGTGTAATCTGAATCATTTGTTGGATACAGTGTTAAAGCAGCCCACCATGAGATGGCATGTGGTGATGTAAGGGAATGACATACGGTCATATCATAATGAGAGAACTCAGGCTGATTTGGGTTAGTTTTGCCATTTTCTTCTACAGTTTCCAAGATGTCTGTGGAGAAAGTGATTGGTTTCTTTTTTGTTTTGGCTTTCTTTTTTTTTCTCAAGGAGTGCAGCCTGTATTCTTTAGTTTGACAAGGTACGTCAGCTGGCTGTTGTTGATACAAACTTCCTACACAGAGGGCACAAGGTCTTTTAAGTTCCCTCTGTTCTTGGAGGAGAAAGATAAATACCTCAAGAGGGCAGTAAATCTCATCTGAGGACAGGCACTCTCTGGAGCTGTTTATCTACTAACCATGAAGCCAGAGTGGACTACCAACTAACAACAGATAACTATGTTTTAGACAGCTAAACATGAAATTAATTTGGCCTGCTTCCTATTGTGCATCCATGTAACACAGAAGGGGCAAAAGGGCTGTTCCCATGCAAAAGTCCATACCCTGGCTTCTGCACCCTGGCAAGGACAACTTGAAGGCTGACATTGATTCAGTGGTCCAAGGAAACCAATTGTCATTCTTTTCTTGTGAAATTATCCTGTCTATGAAGACAAGTACAGAAAAAAAAAAAAAAAGTAAAAACAGAGAGCAAAATTCCTGCTCTGCACTGCTAAATAAGTTGTCTGATCTTTAAAATGTTTCTGGTAGATAATTTTTAGCAAGTAAAATTCCCTCCTTCGTTGTGACAAAAGGAACAAATACACTCCCTGTACTGGATAAATAATGGCTTTCAAATTCACAAGTACCTTTAATTTTAATTTTGTGCTTCTAAACAGAACAGCTTACATTCCTTAAACAAAGCCTGTAGGCTAGGAGGCACATCATCACCATGGTTCTTATGATGATGGGAAAATAGGACAGACATACAGGTACCCAGCTTAGTAAAACAAACTACAAAGAAGACAGAACAAATCGGCGTCATTTCATTGAGAAGCCTGGATGTTGCAGAAATATTTTTTTTGCTGTTTAGTGTGTAAACTCTGCAGTCATTGTGAACTAGCATACAGCATAGCCTGTTGTCTACCCTTAAACACGTTCCTTGTCACCGTAACAAAAGCCACAGTTGTAAACAGTTTACAGTGCAATTGCTTGATCAACAGTCATAAGAATGAAAGCAAGATGAGCCTGCCTTTGTTGCCTCAACATCCCTCACCTTTACTACAAAAATCCCTTTTAACTAGCTGCAGACGGGCTTCTTTACAAGTGTTTCTAATTCAGCTAAACATCTTGATAGAAAATGTCATAAATTATGTGTATGGGATTGTCAGCAGAATTTTCAAGAGATGTAACATCCGTCCATATTGAAGAAAAAAAAAACTTGGACGAATTTCTGAGCCTATAAATGTTCAACTTCACCTACAATCCAACTCACAGACACATTTGGAAATTCTTTGATGATCTCAGCTAACATGTGATTGGTGAGAGACGGAGACACAGGCTGTAATTTCCCTACACTGTGGATTGTAATTTTCCTGCATTTTACACAAGTGATTCCACTTACACGTTTCAGAAGTGATAAAATGTATCACAAGTGAGATATTGTGACCATTTCCTGAATGCTCATCCCAGACTGGGGAAGAAAATTCTCTTTGCACTTTGGTATTTTTTCCCGAGTGTATATATTTCTCTGGTACACGTTTGTGATTTGGGTGCTGAAAAGATGTATGCACTTACTTAACGTTATATATGTGAGTACCACCATTGATCTCAGCAGGACTGCTCTTTGTCTGAAGTCAGTGAGACTACTCATGTCTAAAACCGGGCAAGTAAATTAAACTCTTTCAGATTAGGGTTAACAGAAACATTTCTTTTACCCCTCAACAGTGGTGGGGGGGAAGTTTCCTTTTCAGAACTAGTATTTTCTTTTCTTGACATTTCTCTTACCACTAAGGCTATCTCAGTTCAGAAACTAATTCTGCTATATTTTTCCTGAGTTGTAAGATTCTCATATTGGAATTTTCATAAAACAGATCTTTTTGTCTTCATTGCAAACTCTGCTAACTTTGAAGTATTGTATGCTGCCGTGTAGCCACATTCGAGAGGTGTTGATTGGTTTTCTGAGCAGTTACATATATCTACTGCATGTGGTTCTTTTCTATTTTATCGGATTCATATGCCACACTACTCACTTTTATGTCTCTGGTTCTTCGTTAAGGAGTATGATTAACATCTATCATTGTCAAATTTGCATTGAAATAGAAACCGTTGCTTTGAAGCATAGCAGAGTAGAACTCTGTGTTCTGGAACTGATGTGATTCTACACACACCACTCATCCTAACATGGTTTCAGGTTAAGACCATTTGCTGTATATCTATAACACACAGTTTTATTCACCCTTTTGACCTCTCTGGAGTGTTTCTTCAAACCTCTGCTCTTGTACTTTTTGTGTTGTCGGTCAGCTAAATGTTCTCAGTCAGTACCACTGGACTTCAGCAAATGCTGATTTTTTTGCCCAGATCATACAAACAGCAATAAATATAACAGCTAGGCAATATACTTTGAAGTGTTGCTTATCTTAAACAGGTGGAATGAAACTGAAGAAAAAGGATGTTACAAAAGAACAATGATCTGTACTCATGTCCATATTAAACAGATGCGGTACCCAAGGAAAAGCCTGGTTTCTTCAGACTGCAAAGAGGGAGATACAATTCCACGACAGCTCTATGGATGGAATGTGATGTTTTTACTGTCTGTTGTCCTTTCCATGTGTCGCTTCTCATAAAATCACATTTGATGACTGTCAAATCACGTAATGGCTCATGTAAGGCCATTTACACTATATAAGTGTTTACCTCCTGGTTGTCCTGCCTCCACTCCATACTAAGTTTTTCTGTATGTTTTACCAGCAGCCAGTGATTAAGTAGACGTATTTCATCATTCCAGCAATCCAAACACAATCCAATAGTATCAAAGTAAACAATGTAGTCTAAATACAAGTTTATGTAAATACATTTTATGTATCATTCTGTGGATTTTAATACTAATTCTGATTTCTTTTCCAGACAAAAGAGCTTCATTTTCTTGTGTTCTCAGAGAAAATATTATAATCTGTATAATAAACTTATGATGCAGCTCTTTAAGAGTGACTGAAATTGAATACCCTAAACAAATAGATAGATTGCATTAGATCCATTTCTGTGAAATTGCTGAATCAGACAGCAGCTATAGAAACATCTCCATTTCACAAGAAGAAAGTCTGGCTAGCATTTTCTTGCCAATCTGGAAGTACTCAGCCTGAACTGATACTTTCAAAGCTGTGGCTTTGTTTTCTGGCAAATAACATTTAGAGATATCCCAAATTACTTCCAATAATGTTTTTTCTTTTAAAAAAAAAAAAAAGAAAAAGAAAAAGAAAAAAAAAACTGCTTTCTAATTCACTTCTATTTCCAGTTTAATCCTTCCAAATGGTTACTGAAACGAGCACCATTGAGCAGAAACAAAATACAGCGAAGACAGTTGAATCAGCCTGTTTCCTGAGGAAATGTACTTGTACATGCAACTATTCATCTGACTGTTTGTATCTTTGGGTCCAGATACTCTGTCATTGCATGTGAGTTTTAACCAATTTGCAGAGGCCATAGTGCAAAATATATTCATGCATTTTCTGGATTAGAGAAGAGAAGAGAAGGCAATGTGACAGATGCTGCAGGCTGACACTCAAGCCTGATTTGTCCTTAGGGAGTCCACATAGGTGGAAGATATCATGAACATCCCGAAGACAGGGAAAGCCTTGGACAGTGTTTATACTTCAGAAGGCATTAGACAATCCAGCTTTGAGGTATAAATTCCCAGGAGCCCCTTCCTATGTTTCCTGTTCCTCTCGAACCAGTAAAGGTTGAGAATACATTTGTACGCAGCACTTAAATGTTGCTATGATGTTAGTGATAAAAATAGTCATAACAGTACTTTAGAACTGCATATTTGTTTCCCACCACAGAATACAAAAAGTATTCAGAAACTGCATAAATATTTAGCTTGTCTTTCACAGATGAGGTAAATGAAGCATGAGGTTCCAGTAATGTGTAGGGGTGAAGAGAGTTTCCTGATACCTCTGGCTGAGGTACTACCTTCTAATTATTTGGTTATGTTACTAAACAACAACAAATCCTGGGAGCACTCTTTAGTAAGTACCATAACCCCAGAACTCACACTGGGAAACAGATATCTAAGCAGTTTTACTGCTGTCACTCAGTGTCAGAGCAAATAGTAGGATTAGAAATGTTCACCTCTGCCTCACCTTCTAACCATTATGTCACACACCTTTCTCCTCAGCCATATTCTCAGCTTTATGAATCCATTATATGCACAATTGCTAAATCCCCATATAGTTAAGCAATTTCAGGTTCATATTACAGTATGCATTGTGGTTGGGAAAATATTTTTCAAATACTGTTTAAACTTACAATAACTCTTCAGAAATTGTTTTCTATTTGACTGTGGCCTTTTATCTCTTCCTAGTGCAGACAAGGGCCCAACTCCATTAATCTGCAGGTAATCTGTGTAATGGCAACATTTCCAGCTATACAAGTGCTGTAACATCTACACCTAAATTAGCTCATGAGTCAACGTATCTAGTTGGGTTATTACATGTATTGCATCAATTATCTACAAATTAAATACAGCTGCGTTGTCTGTTGCACCACTTTAAAACATCCATTTAATGAGCCCTAAAGCTCAAAAAGATTGGAGCATTTGGTGACAACAAATAAAAAAGGAAATCTAATCTGGTCCTGTATTATCCAGACATAATATTTTTTTTAATTATTTTAGTAGAACCTAATCAGCTGTTTACTGTAAACATAGGCAGTACTTTTAGTTTATTTGCTAAATAGGAGTTGGACACAGGAAGCATGCATGGGTCACAGTCAAAGGTGTTCGCTTGCAAAACAAGGTCAGCCAGGTCCTTATGACAGACACCTGACTTTATAAAAGCTCCTTTTCAGGCAGTTCAAGATCAGACTGACATCTTGATGGATCCTCCTTAATCTTTTTCACATTTTCTTTTACTGAACAGGGCAGCATCACCACAGCCTGGCAGTTTCCTCTGTTTCTGGGAGGAGTGGAAGCAGGGGAATTGAGGGGAAGCACAGGGTCGGGGGCTGGGAAGTTGTGTCCATATTTTCAGAAGTTGAAAGAATCTCCTGAGAGCTCCCAAATTGCCTGTATACTTTTTTATGTGCAGCATGTCAGGCACCTGTTTTCAATTGCATCTTCAGATCAGAAGACCTTCCTCCTTGAGTCTGTAAGCCTGGCCACAGTATATAAAACGTTCTATGCATATGGCTGTCATTTTGGTTTTCTTTGCAAATGATTTCTGTTCCATGTGTAGGTAAGAGGCTTGTCTGAGGCCTGCTTACATCATACATGTGGAACTTGATCCCCACTGTAGGAAATATGTATGGAGAGCATTTGTTTAAACTTCTGGTCAGTGGGGTCATTCTCATAGTAGACGGATTTTCACTCATAAACTATGTGAGATTGGTTCAAGTCATCACTGGAGACTCCATCTTTGCAGAAATCATGTGCCATGAAAGCAAGACAACTTCTCATTCCAGCTTGTCTCTGTGCAACTCCCAGTTGCCAACACATCAGCCAGCAGCTTTTGCACAATTATCTATCACAGCTCTGGCAATGGGGCTTTGGAAAATTCCACATTATGACAAACTTTGTTTCCTGGAAAATAACTGCTTTGAAGAAGAAGTGGGATCAACGGAAGGAAACTGTCCCTTCTGCTCACTTGAAGGTGGCCTTGTTGCCCCTTATTTTGTAAATCTGATGTCAGACCTGGAGACAGGGCTGTGCTGTTGACTTAAAACCTGACTGCAACTTCAAACACCCTTATTTGTGATAATCTAGAGGCTTGAATTTAACCAAGTTCATTCACTGAGGAACAGCTTGGGAATGGAGGTCAGTCCTGTAAAGGAAGCGGATGGGAAAGAAGGAGAAAAAAGTCTGTAAGAGAAATAGTTAAACTAACAAACAGGCTGTTCACTCACAAAAGGTCACAAAAACCCTGCCTGAAAAAGTCAGTTATCACTTCTCTCCCCACAAAGGTCACAAGATTGAATAGTTACCAGAGAAGGTATGAGAGCCTCAATAAGCTGGTGTGGCTGGCCATGGATGCTCAATGGCTGCCCAGCACCAACACTCTTCGGCAACATCCCAAAGCCTACAGACCCCCATGGAAAGACTGCTGCTGTGGTGCCCAGCGGCCATGTTTGGTGAGCACTGTTCCATGCACTAAAGCTTCCTCATGGGTCTCAGAGACCTCGTTACCCATGCTGCAAAGGAGATGCCTCCAAGGTAGGCACCTCCTTGATGCCAGTGGCAGCTGCTGTGACAATGCCCACCCACCAAGTAGCTGAACTGTCTTCTCATAAACAACTATTTTTTAACTAGNGCATGGGAGGCAGAAGTAGGCTTGACAGGGCCCTGGGTAACCTGGTCTAGTGGGGATGTCCCTGCTGACTGCAGGTGGGCCAGACTAGATGACCTCTAGAGGTCACTTCCAGCCCCAACCACTCTATGATTCTATGAAAAGTTAGATGTCACCCTCCAAAGTGGCCAGCAGAGAAGGTCAGCTCAGTGGCTTCACCTGTGAGACACGTGGCCTCTCACCACCTGTGCCAAGATCCCCACCTATCTTGTGGGATATTCAGATGTCTGCTGGGGCCACAGGTACCCTCATACTGCCTGCAGTGCCCAGGAAGGGGCTGGGCCTGGAGGAGTGGGCAAACACTGCTCTCCCTAGCACTTGAGTGAAGTTTTGGGTTATAATATCAAAACATCCTTGATGCTTACATTCCTCTGGACAAAGGCTTTCACACTTGAGACCTCCAGTGTTTTTCTTCCCATTATCATGATTACAGAGCATGTAATCCCTTTTCTCTTTTTTTTTTTTTTTTTTTCTT
>WBNM01028595.1:0-14235 GCA_013399055.1 Ramphastos sulfuratus | reverse complement strand
AAGATGCTGAGAGGGCTGCAGCAGCTCTGCTGTGAGGACAGGCTGAGAGAGTTGGGGCTCTGCAGCATGGAGAAGAGAAGGCTTCCAGGAGACCTTAGAGTAGCCTTCCAGTGTCTGAAGGGGGCTACAGGAAGGCTGGGGAGGGACTATTGACAAGGTCTTGTAATGACAGGACAAGGGGCAATGGGTTTGAACTGGCAGAGGGGAAATTTAAACTGGATGTTAGGAGGAAGTTCTTTCCAGGGAGGGTGGGGAGACACTNTGAGCACGTTGGGTGATTCTGTGCTCCACAACCTCCCTGGAGGTGTTCAGGACCAGGTTGGAGGAGGCATTAAGTGACCTGTACTAGTGGGAGGTGTCCCTGCCTATGGCAGGGGATTGGAACTAGATGACCTTTGAGGTCACTTCCAACATAAACCATTCTGTGATTCTATGATTCAATGATGTGAAAACTCTTTCCAAGCTGCCACTGACAAAGCTGAAGGTCTGGCCCTTCAGCAATCCCCAACTCCATGCTCAACATGTTTTTGCTGGTTTTTGTCACTGTTCTTAGTTTAGTGTTCCTTAAAGATCATTGAAGTGTGACTCTTATTCAGCTGAGAGGGTTGGCAGGCAGAGGACACAGCACAGACTTTGGTGCGCACCATTTGAGCTTGTGCTTAGATGCTGCATGGCAGAAACTTGACCTGGTGCAGCTTCATCACTTATTATAATTAGCAGTCTGGGGCCTGCCTGCACGTGCCAAGAATCACACTTCACAGCACAGTGCAAACCTATCTTAGAGTCCATACAGGGAGTTTGTACCAATTTTAATTAAATCAGTCTCCAGAACAATTCAACTACATTTCTTGTGTAGGCATGCCCCAAAAGCAAATGAATTATAAAATTGCTTCACTCTCATTTATTACCAGTCTCATGTCAACAATTGCTCTTTCTTAAAGCCTTAACTTCTGGAATCATCTTCTTGCCTAGGAAATTCAGTTTAGGTATTTATTTTAATCCTGTGTTTCAAAGAATGGCAGGAAAAGATATCCTTGTGCCCCAAAACTACTCAAAAATTTGCATGCAAGTGCATTGCTCTTCCTTTTAAATAGCAATTATTTGTATGCCAGTCCCATGTTTTGCAGGAGCTGTAGGCAGGATCTTTGAACCCATGGGTAAACATTATGAAACTAGAATAAAAGGAAAGGGACTTCTGAGACATTTAACTGAGACAGCTGCACTACTGGGTTGCTGGCTCTAAGGTCTTTAAAATAGCATCAAAGATTCAGAAACCTCAAGAAGTGGTCCTGATCTTGACTGCACTGGATTGTCTCTTGGTGGTACCTCTCCTTCCAGTGCCTACTTGAAAAGCTCAGGAGTGCTCCACTAAAGGTTTGTCATTAAGCAGGAGATATTCAGCCTCTGTACATAGAATCATAGAATCATAGAACCACAGAATCATAGAATCATAGAATCACAGAAACATAGAATCATAGAATCATAGAAATATAGAATCATAGCATCACAGAATCACAGAATGTCAGGAGCTGGAAGTGACCTCAAAAGCTCATCCATTCCAACTCCCCTGCACAGCAGGATCACCTATACCAGATCACACAGGAACACATCCAGGCAGGTTTTGAGTATCTCCAGAGAGGGAGACTCCACAGCCCCCCTGGGCAGCCTGTTCCATTCTTTTGTCACTCTCGCAGTGAAAAAATTCCTCATGTTAACATGAAACTTCCTATGCTTCAGCTCCCACCCATTGCCCCTTGTTCTGGCATTGGGCATCACCCAGCAGAGCCTGGCTCCAGCCNGTCTACTTCACTCATAGGCTTGCTGAGACAGACAAGAAAAGAATACAAAACAAAGATAAGACACTTGGGCCTGCACTCTTGGGCTGTCTAGCTTCTGGCCTCCTCCTCTCTGCTAACCTCACTAACCACTTTCCTTCTAACCCCCCTGGCTGATCCTCCAAACTCACCTTACGTGTAAGGCAAACCTTGGGGTAAGGTACAGGGGTGGGGAGAAGGTGGAAGGGTGGTTGGGAGCCCCTCCTGGGGACTCTGATTTCTGGGAGGGGAGTTGTGTTTCTGTATTACCTTTACCTTGTATATTTCTGTAACTATTCCTGTCTATTGTGTATTTCTCTGCTTGTACATTGTGCTAAGCTGTAAACAGAGCTTCAGTCCTTAACTTCCAGCCAGCTGAGTCTAGTCTGGGTGATTTTACAAAGTGTGAAGGGATGGGAACCTCCCAAACCATCACAGGTACCCTCATAGGAAGGCTGAAGATCTTCCCTGTTAATTTGATGGGGGAAAAAAAAATCTGTGTTGCAATCAGAGCTGCAAGCACCCAGAGGACACCAGGACTAAGCTTGTAAGAGGGCTGCTGCCTGCCCCTGTGCTCCTGCAATTCCTCCACCTGCCTATGAGCCTGAGTCTCACTCCCATGCCACAAACTCTTGTACCAAGTGGAAGGAACAGCATCCTGCCAGAGAGCTGTGAACCCTCTCCCATTGCACTCTGAAACCAGTGGTACAAAGGAGTTAACAAAATCTGTTTGAGCTGAGAGTATTTATGCTTCAGCAGTTCCATTAATAGGTATTAAATAACACTGCTTTAAGCTACAATGCTGCTGCAGAGGGTTTCAGCCTCATCTTTATGGATGCCTTGTCATAATTTCTAGAATGATAGAACTTCCTGCCACACACCTACATCTATCTGCAACGTTACAAAATAGTCAAAGATTATTGTTTTTTTTTTTTCTTCTGCCCAGAACTAGCAGAAATGACTTTTCATTGATCAGGATCAGATGAGATGAAATTAAATCAATTCTTCTCCCTAAAGGTAGAGATGCACAGAGAGGGAGAATCTAAGGCTTCTCAACCCTCAGTTCAGGAGCTGTAATGTGAAAGCCCTGCTCTGGGTACTTTGTTTGCTGGAAAGAATGATCACAAGCAGTAGAGGCTCTGCTACCTGTTCCCTGCACACACAAATGCTCTCTTCTACAAATCAAGCTCCATAAACTCCCACTGGCTGGACACTTTCCAGCAAGAGAATCAGAATAGGCTTGGCAAATCCAAATCTGCAGAATTACACAACCATAGAATTCTTTTGGTTGGAAAAAAACTCTAAGGTCATTGAGTGAAAGAACAGTTTTGGTTGGGAAAAACCCTCTAAGATCATTGAGTGAAAGAACAGTTTTGGTTGGAAAAAAACTCTAAGATCATTGGGTGAAAGAATTGTTTTGGTTGGGAAAAAAAACTCTAAGACCATTGAGTGAAAGAACTGTTTTGGTTGAAAAAACCTCTAAGATCGTTGGGTGAAAAAACTGTTTTGGTTGGGAAAAACTTCTAAGATCATTGAGTGAAGTCATTGAGCTAACACCATCTTGGCCATTAAACCATGTCCCAAAGTGCCATGTCTGCATGGGTTTTGAGCACCTCCAGGGATCTGACTCCACCACTTTCCTGGGTAGCAATACTCTAGTCAGGATTCTCTATTCTTAGCTAGCAAGGTTTTGATAGTTGGAGGGCTGCAGGGGTAGCTTTGGTTAGAAGACATCAGGAGCTGTCCCCATGTCAGACAGAGCCAGCTCCAAGTGGCTCCAAGATGGACTCACCACTGCCTGAAGCTGAGCCTTGCAGTAATGCCTCTGTGATAACATATTTCAAAAAGGGTTAAAAATGTTGTGGAAGAGCAGCTGAGAAAAGAGTCAGAAAATGCCAGAGAAATGGACCTGGAGACACCAAAGTCAGAAGAAGGAAGGAGCCAGGTGGTCCAGGTGTCTCCTGCAGCCCATGGAGAACCACGGTGGAGCAGATGCTCACCCTGCAGCCCACAGAGAACCACGGTGGAGCAGATGTTCTCCCTGCAGCCCATGGAGAACCACGGTGGAGCAGATGTTCTCCTGCAGCCCATGGAGAACCACGGTGGAGCAGATGTTCTCCTGCAGCCCACAGAAAGTTCACACTAGAGCAGGCTCTTGACAGGAACTGCAGCCCATAGGGAGGAGCCTTCATAGGAGCAGGTTTTCTGGCAGGACCTGTGGTTCATGAGGAACCTGCTTTGGAGTAGTTTGCTGCCAAAGGACTGTGTCCCATTGAGAGGTCCCATTCTGGAGCAGTACTTAAAGACCTGCAACCTGTGGGATGGATTCACACTCCAGAAGTTCATGAAGGACCATACCCTACATGAGGGGCACCATGCTGGAGCACAAGAAGANGACTCCACCACTTTCCTGGGTAGCAATACTCTAGTCAGGATTCTCTATTCTTAGCTAGCAAGGTTTTGATAGTTGGAGGGCTGCAGGGGTAGCTTTGGTTAGAAGACATCAGGAGCTGTCCCCATGTCAGACAGAGCCAGCTCCAAGTGGCTCCAAGATGGACTCACCACTGCCTGAAGCTGAGCCTTGCAGTAATGCCTCTGTGATAACATATTTCAAAAAGGGTTAAAAATGTTGTGGAAGAGCAGCTGAGAAAAGAGTCAGAAAATGCCAGAGAAATGGACCTGGAGACACCAAAGTCAGAAGAAGGAAGGAGCCAGGTGGTCCAGGTGNCAATCTAAACCTCCCCAGTCTTAGCTTGAGGCCATTTCCCCTTGTTCTGTCTCCAATTACCAATTAAAGGAGCAGCAGTGGCATCTAGCAACATGAAAAGTACACACTGGGTCCACCCCCATGTACTCCATATGCATAGACTCATGCAACAGACAAGAATTCATGGGACACATATGAGGGACTACACCATTAGGTGATCTTCCCCTCCTCTTTTTATGTTACTCACTTGTTCTCAAAAATTTAGCCACAGTCTAGTCCATGTGTTCTTTCTTCTACATCATGCATCACAGACTCATTAGGCATCACCTCCAAGAATACTGGTCAGGAGATACTGTATTTCACATTCCTCCAGGCAATTCCAAACTTCAGCTACTTTGCTGATGATGAGGTGATCTCCTACACATGGCAAAAAAATGCTGGAAAGTATTGAGAGGTACTGGGTTTGGGGATGTAATGGTACCTGAGAAGGAGAGAAGTAAATAACCTCTCTGCAATAATGCAAAACGCAGTTCCAAACCAGCAAAGTAGGTGAAGAGGAGGTGATGTACACGTGCCAAAAAAGGCTGGGAAGTAGTGAGAGGTACTAGGTATGGGGATGTAATGGTACCTGAGAAGGAGAGAAGTAAATTAACCTCTCTGCAATAATGCAAAATGCAGTTTCAAACTTAAGCAAAGTAGGTGATGAGGAGGTGATCTACACATGCCAAAAAATGCTGGAAAGTAGTGAGAAGTACTGGGTATGGAGATGTAATGGTACCTGAGAAGGAGAGAAGTAAATGAACCTCTCTGAAATAATGCAAAAAGCAGTTCCATACTTGAGCAGAATAGGTGATGAGGAGGTGACCTACACGTGGCAAAAAATGCTGGGAAGTACTGAAAGGTACTGGGTATGGGGATGTAATGGTACCTGAGAAGGAGAGAATTAGCTTCTCTGCAATAATGCAAAATTCAGATTACATACTGACTCCAGGATTCTCACTGACCCAGGATCTAAGCTGAGATCTCACATACACCATGTCTAGCCTCTGCATGTGTTAATGCATCCATAGCAGAGCAGGGAGTTGGAAAAAAACCCATGACTGTGCTACTGCTCCTGCTGAAATCAGTGGATGTTTTGCTTAAAAGCTGAGAATCCCTAAGCACAGTGAGATGCTGTTTGCAGAGATGCAGAGACAACGTGCTCCAGGGCACAGCAAGCCTTGCTAAGCACCTGCCCTCGCATCCATTTATCTCTAGATGACATTGGAAGGAGCCTTTTAATACAGTTAGAGCCTATTCTGCTCAGCTCAGAAGAATCCAATACAGTTCACAAAGCCTTCTGCATGATAAACAGAAAACTTAAACATGGAGGATGAACATGGGAGCCCAATAAAATGAGATGACATCCTCTGCTGTTCAGAGGCCAAGATAGATTTCTGACTGAACTGCAGCAAACCAGCATGATAAAAGAGCTAAAGCAAGAGGTTATGATATGCCTGAATCACTCCAGAGAAAGCAAGTGCTGTGTGTAACTAGGGAGATAAATAACCAGGCAGACATTGTGCTGCCCCCTCACTGGCTTAAATCAAAGCAGCTTCTTTTGCCACTGCTCCACCCACTGAAAACTGGCATCAAGGAAGTTTTAAAGTCGTCCTTGGGAGGATCAGACTCTGGAACTGAAATATAAACTCATGAGCAACACCAATGTCTTTCAAGTTGTGCTATAAGTATGTATGAGGAAAGGCTGAGGCAGCTGAGGTTGTTCAGCCTGGAGAAGAGACTTAGAGGGGACCTTATCACTCTCTACAACTACCCAAAGGAAAGTTGTGGTCAGGTGGGGGTCAGGCTTTTCTCACAGGCAATTAGAGACAGGACAAGAGGGCATGGTCTGAAGCTGTGCCAGGTGGGGTTTAGGATCACAGAATCATAGAATGGTAAGGTTGGAAGGGACCTCAAGGATCATCTAGTGCCAACCCCCTGCCATAGGCAGGGACACCTCCCACTAGTACAGGCCAGGTTGGATGAGGCCTTGAGTGACCTGTTTTGGTGGGAGGTTGGAACTGGATTAGCTTTGAGGTCCCTTCCAATCTAAACCATTCAATGATTCTATGATCTCAGAGGTCTTTTCCAGCCTCAATGATTCTGTGGTTAACAGGCAGACCCACAGACCTGCTCCTCAAGACACCAAAACTAGCAAGCAGTTGGGTCAGGTTTCTCACATGGACACCCAATGCTTGAAAACATTCACTGCTCCAACAAGGAGCTGGCATTTGGGGATAAGTGGAGCTGGACTGCCATACCTTCAGGATATGTTTTGACCAGTGCATACAAGCCAAAATATAGCAGCAAATTACACTCAGACATGCTTGGCACAAGTCCTTTTTCTGAGATCCCAATGGCAGGATGTCTGATTAGCTGGCAGTATCTGGCCCCTGACTGAAGCTGATATTCAGCAGCTTGGATTTGACCCTCAGCAGGATTTGCATTCTGCCTGAAAAGCCATGCATTGCAATCCAAGGGCCATGTGAATATGTCCAAGGTCAGGTTTTCTTGTAATACTCTCCACCTCCAAAGCAACTGCATGTTCCTGACAATTATTTCAGAAGGTAATTGAACTCAGCAGTTTCAAATGTGATTTCCATACAATGTGCTCTGTACTTTGATCCTGAGTTGAAAAAAGGAATAAATAATCCTGGTTTAACCTTAACTTGACATGGCACTTGCTATGCAGACAACTTGCCTCCAGATCACACAGCCCAAGGATGTGACTTTCTAGCATGGGGGGAAGAGCCACTACTTGATATTTCTGCCCTTTAGCTTCCAGTGTCAAAAAGCCACCTACAAGTTCACAAAACAGGTAAAAACTTGACAAGAGAAATCTGTTCTGGCCTCTCCCTGCATTCTTGAAATGGGAAGCTGGAAACCACAGTTTTCACAAGTAGCAAGCTCTTGACAGCAGAAGGAGGATCTTCAGCTCTCTTGCATTATCTTGTTGGTGAGTGAAGTCAGTGTATTCACTGAGCCTCAGAATAAGACTCTTTTTGCCTTACTGTAGGCAAAAAGCAAGATTTCAAAATGCATCCTTCACATTACAAGCATGGCTGAGGAGGACTATCTATGAGAGAGAACTGCTGCAAGATCACAGCAAGGATAGCAAGGAAGAGAAAAGGAGTTACCATGCAGAAAAGCCTCCAGTGAGCAACCTCCTTTTATGACTGTGGAATCACATGCCTCTCCCCAACACAGGGTCACCAACTTCAGTGGGTTTATTCTTTCAGCACACCTATGAATTGGAGAAGTGAGCTTATTTTCCAACTGGGATCAGAGGCATTGAAAGTTCCAAGCAGCTTGTGGTGGATCAGAGAGCTGAATCCAACTCTTAGCTATCTGAGAATCCTAGAGAGTCAGGTAAGAGTAGAGAGATAGAAAGGAGTACACAGACAGCAATACACATACACAGCAACTGAACCAAGGGATGATTTCATATGTATATGACAGTGCATGCCTCTTTGCATGCAAAAAGTGAGGCCCTACCAGAGAGCATCTGACTTTTGGGGTGCTGAGTGTAGCTCTGGTCTTCCCCTCTGAAATACAAGTGTGTTCCAAACAGGATTTAAGAAGAAACACAGAAGCACAAGAAGAAATACAATTAAAAGGATGACAAAGGAAGCAACATTGTTGTTCCAAAAGTCAAAAGTGTCTTGAGAGGGCTAGCAACAAACTGGGAGCACAGCTTCTCTAGGTTATTGGAGGAAAATATGGCTGTGGAAAACTAGGTAAGGGATTAGTCAGGCTCAGCAGCATGGTACTGACAGAAGGCACAGTGATGGGACACTGACTCACAGGTATTTGCATGAAATTTTATTTAAACACCCAGCTACCTTTGATCTCTCACTCTTGCAAAGAAGCTGTTCTTAGGAGTCTTTCTGATCTAACTCCTGTAGGCTGCTCTGTTTACCCTGCTGCCATCTCATTACAGTCATGCACATTTGGGTGCAGGTGTGTCCATGCATGCTCAAGCATATGCACGAGGGTACATGAAAGAAAAAGTTCTACATACTTTTTATCTTTGAAACCAGATTGTTAACACACAGGATAGAAACCACATGTCCTTTTCATCTTCCACTGTGCCTCTGCCTGACTTCAGCAGAACCCTTCCAGAATTAAATACTGCTCAGGGTGAGTGAGACAGGCAAACTCCAGCTCCGAGTGTGTAACGATCCACTCAGAGTACACCCAGGGATTCACTGAGTCTCTGCATATGCTTCCTCTCAGCATGCAGGTGTGAGATTTAAAAACCCATATTTTTCCTCCAATGAACTTAAAAACCAGCTATAATATCAAGTACCAAAAGCACCATCTGTGCTTCACATGCAGTGATGATGGTTTTTTTTCAGAGGTGATGTTGTTTCTTGGTACAACTTGATCCTGTTTTGTCAACCACATCATGAATAGTGCAAAGAACCCCTGTAGATCAAAATGTCTCTTAATCAACATGCATTACCAAGTGCACACATCTTTCTGCTTCTTTGAGGCACTGTATTGTTGGCTCACATACACAGCAACATTTTTAGCTGTAGAAATGTTCAGCCTAGACACTGAAGCACTCCACACACCTTGGCAGTGATTGGCTGGCACAAAGCAAGGATTGCTTGCTGTAGAAAAGAAGATGAACCGGTAAGTTCTCCCAGAGATTTATTTTCCTTGCTGTGCAGTCAGCATCTCCTAGCTGCTCATCATGTCCTCTTTATTGCATATCCTCTACTAACACCTCCTTCAAGAAATTCTATCCAAGCAATGCTGTCTGGACACTCACCAGTGTCAAAGCTTCTCAGAAGTCCACTGAGAATCTTGCTGTTCCAAGGTGTATAAAGAGCCACCAGTCAGAGGCCTTCCTTGGTGAGGGATGTGCACATCAAACTCAAAAAGAGACCTGGCAAAGTAAGTTTGACAGACTCCTGCCTGGTGTTCTCCTCCCTTACTTTTGCTCTGTCGTAAACTATAGCTCAACCCTNCCAGTGTCAAAGCTTCTCAGAAGTCCACTGAGAATCTTGCTGTTCCAAGGTGTATAAAGAGCCACCAGTCAGAGGCCTTCCTTGGTGAGGGATGTGCACATCAAACTCAAAAAGAGACCTGGCAAAGTAAGTTTGACAGACTCCTGCCTGGTGTTCTCCTCCCTTACTTTAGCTCTGTCATAAACTGTAGCTCAACCCTGGATCCATTGCCTCTCCTCAGAGAGATGATGTTATTCCATTAACTTGCTCTACTCAGGCCAGTGTCATCACCCATCATCCTTCCAAGAGGTATTTGTCACCGTACTTGAAAGCTGACAACATGGACACGGGCATCTACTTTAAATCTACTGTTACCAATTCAATGTTAAGTATTTGATCTGAATTAGATCATAGAATCATAGAATCATAGAATGGTAAGGTTGGAAGGGACCTCTAAGATCATCTAGTTCCAACTCCCTGCCATAGGCAGGGACACCTCCCACTAGCACAGGTCACTCAAGGCCNCCCCCCCTCCCCCCAACCACTAATTTTAATAATAATCAGGTTCTTTTGCAATGGAAACATTATCCAAAGGAATAACTAGATCTAAAAATAACTAGCAACAGCACAACATTAACTGAACTGGAAGAGAATATTCTTGCAGTTAATTATACCACTTGCAGTTAATTATACTTGCAGTTAATTATACTTGTCCACTAGCTGGACTCAAGGAGCTCCTTTCTGCTTTAAGGGAGAAGGCTGGGATTCAATTAGATTCAATTACAGAGTTTTGCTGAAGGTTTGCTAGAGGCTTTGAGTATTTACTCACAGATATTAATCTTCCAGCTCAAAGGGTAGCTACAGCTTCAGACAGCATCCAAACACTTTCAGGGAGTTGTGTCGATGCCTTGTCAGCTGCTGAGGCTTCTGATTCTTCCCAGGCTTCACAGGGTGCTGGGGAAAGAGGCAGACAATCTCTGACCTTATCCCACCCGCCCTGGATGATCTGTGTGTCCCTTCCAGGGCTTCTCACCCTGGCAGGTATAGGCAGGATGTCTTGCAATGTGCAGTCTTGGCACGGATGTTGCACTGGCTGTGGAGACCTATCCCGTGGAGGCATTTGGAGCCTATTCCTAGTAAACTCAAAGCAGTTTCTAGGCAGACAAACCCAAAGTATCAGGGTTTGTTACTTCATGGCAGAGACAGCTTATAGCTCAGCAGAGCGTAGCAAAATGTGGTGAGGCAGTGGCAGAATCACTGCCAGAAGCAGAGACCAATTGTGGCAGCAGGCAGCAGCAGCAGCAGCAAGCAAGCACAAATACAAGTGTCACCTGCTCATCTCCCAGGCAGTTCAGGATGCAGTGGTGCAGCAGGAGCATGGATACAAGGGCAGAGAGCACCTTGTGCTACCTGTTCATCCCTTTTTATCAATACAGCCCAAGACTAATGGGCTTTTGAACACAGAATAGCCAATCAGAACGGCACTTTGCCAAGCATGACCATACTAGCTGAAACCACAGGCTTGCTTTACCCAAACTTGGGAAGAACATAAGCCTTGCACGAGGCAGGCACAAGCCAAGTGTATGTAGCTTGTTTACCACAGGATGTAAACAGGAGTAAAGCAACTCTGGGCAAGGCAGGGTCCTTAGACTCAGAGGCTCCAGGTCCTTTATACGCTTTCCTGTGGTTGCTTCTTCCCAAAACAGAGAGAATGAGAGTAGAAAAAGCCAGGACATGTTCAGGCCTGTTTTGGCCTATTTAAGCCTACCATGACATCATCAAGTCAGACCCTACTTCACTTTCGCCTTGGTAGAGTGTCTGCCCTTCCTTCTCTCACTTTTGTTGATCCATTCTTTTGTGTCCCATAATGTCTGTAGACAGAAACATTACCAAACACTTCTTTACAGAAGGATTCCAGTTGAAATAAAAAGAGAGAATCTGGGTCACAACAGGGTACAGAGACAGCATTTTACCAAAAGGTTCCCTGGGAATGTATTCTTAGAAAGAAACAGCAGCTTTGAGCAATTCCTTTCAGCAATGTCAGCCTAAGTTCCCTTGTCATCCTTCAGTTGGCCTCCTTTTGCTTCCACTCTTTAATCTCTCCAGTGGAGAACAGCTTCATCTCTGCAACTCTCTCTCTAGCAGAAATGCCACATCTCAGCAAGGCCAGTGCTCTGCTCTGCAGACACTCTCTCCCCCTCCAGCACCCATCACTTTTTAATGAGGACGAAGCAGATGGCTACCATCGCATAACCTATCATCATCACACCATCGGAGAATGTACCGAGGGAGCAGTTTTAGTAATGCATCCTGACTTGCCTTCTCTAGAGGTGCTTCTCACCATGACTTTCTTGTCTGTTCTTTCTGTGGGCAAAATCTTTTTTTTCTTTTTTTTTCTTTTTTTTTGCACAAGGATTAATCTTAAATTTAACACAAAACTGATGGTTATTAGCCCACCCCAATGGAATATTTTATGTCTTCAGTGACTGGTGCTTCTCACCAGCACGTTAAGTGAGAAGAGAATCACTGTATTTCATTCATAATCTAATACCACCCATGTCCTTTGAAAGTTCACATCTATTAAGGCTGGGGAGGGACTATTGGCAAGGTCTTGCAATGACAGGACAAGGGGCAATGGGTTCAAACTGGCAGAGGGGAGATTTAAACTGCATGTCAGGAAGAAGTTCTTTACAGTGAGGGTGGTGAGACACTGGCACAGGTTGCCCAGGGAGGTTGTGGTTGCTCCCTCCCTGGAGGTGTCCAAGGGCAGGTTGGACGAGGCCTTGAGTGACCTGTACTAGTGGGAGTTGCCCCTGCCTATGGCAGGGAGTTGGAACAGGATGATCTTTGAGGTCCCTTCCAACCTTACCATTCTATGATTCTATGATTCTATGACTTGTTTTGAGCCAGACACTTCTGTACAAGTTCCTCATGTTGTACTGCAGGAGACACTGCTGATATATTTTCCTCCAGGCAAACACCTTATGAAGCAAGGCTGTAACAACAGACATCAAACTGCATTCTCTGCTGGTATTACTCAGCATAGTTCCACCCAAGTCATTCTAGTTTTGCCAGTTTAATAACAACACAAAACACAACCCTGCATTTCTCTTCAGCCTGTCACTTGTGGATCTGTTTGAATGACAGTCATTCTATTCCTGTTTGCTGGAGTTCGTAGTCACTACTAAGCACCACTACCTGAATGCTGATTTTCTGGTACCACTCTTAGTAATATATCTATTTCTTTCATAATTCTTTGTGAACATCAAAAGGAGAGAATAGGAATGATTTACTAGTGAACAGCAAAAAGAGAGAATAGGAATCTTTTACTAGTGAAGCATATCACTACTAAGCATCACTACCTGAATGCTGATTTTCTGGTACCACTCTTAGTAATATATCTATTTCTTTCATAATTCTTTGTGAACATCAAAAGGAGAGAATAGGAATGATTTACTAGTGAACAGCAAAAAGAGAGAATAGGAATCTTTTACTAGTGAAGCATATCACTACTAAGCATCACTACCTGAATGCTGATTTTCTGGTACCACTCTTAGTAATATANTCTATGAATGGTTTACTAGTGAACATCAAAAAGAGAGAATAGGAATCTTTTACTAGTGAGGCATATCACTACTAAGCATCACTACCTGAATGCTGATTTTCTGGGTGTCACTCTTAGTAATATATCTATTTCTTTCATAATTCTTTGTGAACATCAAAAGGAGAGAATAGGAATGATTTACTAGTGAACAGCAAAAAGAGAGAATAGGAATGATTTACTAGTGAAGCTCATTAAGATTTAAAACCAATGACCAATTAGGGGTTTAAGAATGTCTGGATAGACCCACTATTCTAAATGCCATCTGGACCCCTGATTATTCCTTCCATGCACTTTCTCACAGCAGCAACACAAAAGAAGATTAGGACACACACACAAGAAAAAGCTCTTCAGAAAGAAGATCACTTTTACTGTACTTAGCTGCTGTCAGTGTTGGGCAGGGTAAGCAGTCAGCTTCCAAACGAAAACGCTTACAGTGAGGTTACTGAATCAGACTTTTCCTTCCACTACTTTCTTTTTTTTTGCACAGTTTCCCACCAACATCTATCGACTTTCAGTGCAAAGCAGCAAGCGTACCTAAAGCTGTACTCTAAATTCACCCCTATTATCTTTGTGTTGACACTTCATCCTAGAAGATGTATGCTGAGCTCCAGGTAGATCATTTGTAACCCTTATAATAATGATGGCAACAAATATAGCACAGTGCCCTTCAGCTGACATGGAATGGATACTCAATGCTTCACTATTTTGCAATGAATAAATTGGTTGTCAACATATGCGCGGTAGCAGTTTTTCCCCCAATTTAATGATCACACAGCCATGGCACAGCAGATCTCTATGTATTATAATGATCAGGAAAGCTTGATTGAAAGATTTGGAGAATGAATTTCAAGCCAAAGTCGCAGTTGCCCTGGAAAGCAGCAATATGAATTGATTTCTGTGCTGGAGAGATGCTGCACAGCAGTTTCACCTTGCATAGGGGTGACCTTCATTAAAATGCAGTTACTTTCTTAGGACAGTGAAAGCTCTTCCTTATGCAGCATATTCTCATGGATAGCCAGACACACTGCCTTTGTCTGAACAGAAACTGGGCATCTCTCCTGGCAGTTGAGTGGCTGAAGGTGTAAATGTGTATACCATCACAGGATCACAGATGTT
>WBNM01028591.1:4396-16486 GCA_013399055.1 Ramphastos sulfuratus | reverse complement strand
CCCTCCCTCCACTGCAGCACATGGGAAGCAAAAGTTTTCCTCCTTCTCCTGCTGCTGTCTCCCCGCCGCCGGTTGCCCTTCTCCCGGGCCGGTCCCCCGGTGCCGTTGGCAGCTGGAGGATGCTGCTGCCGGCTCCGCTCCCGCTGCTCCCGACCGCCGCTGCCGAGCTGCGCTCCCCTGCCATGGGCGAGCAGGAATAAAATCGCTGCCGGAGCATTTCCCGCTTCTCCGAAGGCTGGAAAAAGAAGCCAAGGCGAGATTCCGATCGCATCGCGTAGAGGGATCCGCGAATTTGCTGGGGGAAAGGGGTTGGGGGTGCGAAAAGCCCCCGATGCTTTAGGGAGGAGGGAGAGGCAGCGCTCCAGCCTTTCGCTTCGGCCCCATCATGGGCACTGGGATGTGCTCCAGGAGGCAGAAGGGGCTCCTGCAGACCGGCTTCTGCCTGGTGACTGTGGCGTGTTTGGGCTCGGGAGTTTTCCTCTACAACCACTTGCAGCAGAAGGTGAGGAACGCTGAAGCCCTGGCCCAGAAATACAAACAGCAGCAGGAAGCTCTGTCTGCCCAGCTCCAAGGTGAGTGACCTGCTCTCTGTGTGCACACACTGCCCCAGCTCCCCTCTCTGCCGACTTTACCTGCTGGTGGTTTGGCTGCCCAGCCCAGCCAGAAGTGCGGTAGCTCTGTGGAGCTACGGTGAGCTTTTTGGCTTCAAAGAGCTCTAAGATTTACCTCTGCCCAGAGAGGTGGTAGATGCCCCATCCCTGGAAACGTTTCAGGTCAGGTTGGATGGGTTTAAAACTAAAGATGGTGTGAAAGGTGTAGGATGAGAGGAAATGGCCTGAAATTGTGCCAGGGGAGGCTTAGCTTGGATATTAGGAAAAAATTCTTTACTTGAAAGAGTGGTCAGGGATTGGGATAAGCTGCCCAGGGAGGTGGTGGAGTTGCCATCCCTGGAGGTATTCAAGAAATGTGTGGACATGGCACTTGGGAACATGGTTTAGTGGCCATGGTGGTGCTGGGTTTATGGTTGGTCTCACCACTTTAGAGATCTTTTCCAACTGAGATAATTCTGATCCTGTGTCCCTGCTCACTGCAGAGGAGTTGGACTAGGTGACTTTTAAACATGCCTTCCAACAAGCATTCCATGATTCTATGTTGTCAGCTATTTCCTTCCCCTTTTGCTGTCTGGAATTCAACAGCCTTTGGTGTGAGCTGCTGCTCAGAGCAGCACGGTGTGCTGGACTGGGGAGTTCAGCTGTGCCATGTCTGTTCCACTTTTCCTCCTTTGGCCATAAAGAGCAGTCCTGTGTCATTCAAAATGTGAGGCAGTGAAGGTGCAGGCAGGACTCGGAGGCTGGTTGGGCAGGCTCCGAGATGTGGCTCCACTCTCCAGCTGGCTGGAGCATCTGTCTGGAAAGTGAAGAGAGAAGCAAGGGGTCCTTTAGCAAACTTTGTTGCCACACTGCCCATTGCCTTGGCGAGGGAACAAACCCATCTCCTTCTCAAGAGATTGCCTAGGAAAATCTTACTTAGGGCTGAGAGGTGCTGCAGCACAGAGCTCCCTGTAGAAGAGGGAGGAGGAGGAGGAAGCACTGGCTTTTCTGACCCCACTGACCAGCACTCGGTTCCTCTGGCAGGAGCTGCCTGCCAGCAGAGCGGAAGGCAAGAATAATGTGTGTGTTCCCCCTCCCCTTTCCCCCCTCGTTTGTCCTCCTTACACAAATGTCAGGCTGTGGGAGCATGACATTCAGCCCGTGGAGAGCCCGGTAGGGAAGGCTGAGGACACATGTCAGTCTTCTTTGTCTGCCCTGTGCTTCTAGCCTTGCTGCATCTGCCAAAGCTGCATTTCCAGCACCTGGCACTAGATTCGGAGTCTCTGGAGATGTAGTGTGTTAAGGAACTACCACCCCCCCCACCCCCCAACTATTAAAATGTACCAGACCAGCTCAGCCAGCTTGGAAGGAAGCTGAAGCTCTGTTTAGAGCAGAGCTGAATTTACAAGCAGACATACACAATGTATGTGCAGGTACTTACAGTTAGACACAAATTAGAAATGATACAGAAATCCAAACTCCCTCCCAGACAAAACCTGCCCAGAAGGGGCTCAAAGCCTCTCTCTCTGTCCCTCTCTTTCCCAGACAGAAACCAAACCAACCAGCAGAGCTTCACTTGGTTCCCTGGAAATGTTAGCTGGGGTTAGTGGAAGAGATTAGAGAGAGCAGTGAATAGATCCAATGCTCAAGAGCAAGCAAAAGAGGGACAAATTAGTTATACTTTGGCTTTCCATCCCTTTCAGCAAACCACTGAGTGATGCAGGCTTGATCATTATTATTCTTTTACAACCAATGATCTCCTTGCTCTCATTAAGAATGTTCCAATTAGCCTGGAACCAGCACGGCAGAGGATTTGCTGAGCTCCCTTTAGAGAGGTTTGGTGGGGATCCATTCTTTGGTAGCCAGCAGTTGTGTGTGTGTGTGTGTGATGCTGGAGGGAGGGGTTGGTTCTGGAGTGCCCACAGAATGAGTTTTACACGGACAAAATATTGTTTGCCTGAGGTTCTAAGTGACTCAAGGTCAAGCAATTCGTTTAACACTTTTTTCCTTCTGCCAAGTGGGTTTAGATTGTGGCGTTTAAGCAGAGCTCTTCCTCAGGCTAAAATCAAATGTGAGGTATCCCTTCTGACCTCTGCTGCCTTACCCCGTGACATTGTTTTTTTCTAGCCTGTGCCACTGGGGAGTTCTGCAGGTCTCTGTGACTCAACACATGTGTGCCTTCGGGGGGTTAAATCTTTTCCTGCTGGTGCTGTGTGCAGCGTTGATGCAAATGGAACTCTGCACTCGGGGCTGCTTGCGCTCAGGGTTGCTTGCACACATTGCACTCAGGGCTGCTTGCATTCAGGGCTGCTTGCACACATTGCACTCAGGGCTGCTTGCACACATTGCACTCAGGGCTGCTTGCACACATTGCACTCAGGACTGCTTACACTCAGGGCTGCTTGCACTCAGGGTTGCTTGCACACATTGCACTCAGGGCTGCTTGCACTCAGGGTTGCTTGCACGCATTGCACTCAGGGCTGCTTGCACTCAGGGCTGTGCACTTCTGCTTGCAGGCTGGGAAAGCAGAGGGTGGTGTTGGTGTTGTTTGTCTCGAGGAAACTTGCTTTAGAAGCCCCACTCGATCTTGTGAATCCATCTAGTGTGTGTCTGTGTGTGGACGGCTTTGCCCCTACCACCTTACGTTTTGGTTCTGCTGCTTCTTACTCTAATCTCAAGGCAAGCAAACAGCTCCAGCTCCTAATGTGTTGCACAGCCACAGCCATTTCCACTCTCATCCTGTGAAGATCAGCAGGGCAGAAGTTAGCCCACATTCCTCTCTGGTGTGTCAGCATCTCTTGCTTCTCCTGGAGAGAGGGGCTGTTTCTTCAGAGTGGTAGCCTCAGGGAACCCCACTTTTGGGAGCAGCAGGCTCGAGCAAACAACCCAGGCAGGCCCATCACAGTTTTTCCACCCAAATATATCTGAATGGCAGAGCCACAGCCTGTTGCTGGGGTTTTGAACTCTGTCAGCCCTCCCATTCCTAAACACAGTTGTTGCCATGGAGACTCTTTTTTATTTTGAGAAGACACTTCCTTGTCCAACAATTTTAACAAAGGCAAAGCTGCTTTTGGGATGTGGCTGGTGGGAGCAGCCTAGGGGCTGGCAGATAGGAGCCATGCTCCTGGAAGTCTGGAAGTGCAGAGGCATCTCAGGCGTATGGCTGCGGCTCTGGAGCTGTCACCTGGCACATCAAAGCAGTGTCTGGGATGCAGGAATTTTCTCTCTCACAGCACAGTGGCTGAGCATCAGAGCATAGCACTCCTGCCCTCACCCCTGGGTGTCCTTCACCCATTCTGCCTCTCCTTTACTGTCTCTCTGGATCAGAGAGGGAGGTATGAAGAGTCCACCCTTGGTTCTGCTCCCCTTGTCCCTTGCTCTGTATGGTTCTTGGGCCTGACTGGTGCCATGGGTGATGGATGAGCTGTGATGTGACTGGAAGGAGTGTTTGAGGCTTCCAACAAGGAGAGCAACAGAGGAGAAAGCTTTTTCTGGGGGATTAGCTCTGGGAGGGTAAGGAGCAGGGTGCAGTCTGGAAGTTAGTGCTGATCTGTGTGCTGAGAGCTGCTTGGAGCCGGGAGCCGTGGGCAGCACTTTTCCCACAGCATCTGCTACTGGCATGGAAGGGGCCTGAAGGTCTGTGCACTCTGAGTCACTTCAGCAGAACCAGAGCAGCAAACCTGATGCCTCTGCTGCCTTCTCCATGAAAGCAGGGAGCAAGCAGAGGCTCATGGTTTTCCCAGGCAGGGGGCAGATAAAACCCCTTACCAGTCCCAGGTGTTACTCTCCTCCTGCTCAAGTCTGGAATCACTCTGCCTTTATGGACCCCTTGAACTCCCCCTGGCAGATGTTTTTCTTAGTACTCTGAGGCAACCCCTCCAGACAAGCACCCTGTTTTCTGAAAGCCCTGACCTGCTCTTCTTTCCCAGACACAAGGCACTGTGAGGGATTTTCCTTGTTTCAGCACTTCAAGTTCTGCATTTTTAGCTCATTTGGCAGCAGGTGAGGGTGCTTTAGTGCTGGATTCTGGCTGCATTCCAGCCTGCATTTAGACACTGACCACCCTCCATTCTCTCTTATAACTGCAAATTGTTAAAGACTTCCTGGCTTCCTGTCCTCTGAAGTTGTAAAGTGCCATTTTGGTCTGCTGAGCTGTTAGTGTATTCCACCACAAAGATCAGGCTTTATGTACCACTTACTGCTTGGTCTGAAGCTGAAGCTACCTTTTCTGGGCTCTGGAGACCTGGAGGAATGGCAGGAGAGATGGAAGCTTGGGTTTTGTTTTTTTATCCTTTCCTAGTCACTGGAGGTTACTTCAGCTTATTTTACTTATTAAACTGCCAGGAGAGCCAGGTTTTGTGTCCCAGATTCCTGAGCAAACAGCCTGTGATATGGAGCTGTTGCTGGAGACTCTTTGTGGTGCTCTCCTTAGGGTTTGTGGTTATGTCTCTTGCTGCAGACACTTCCCTGTGCTTTTGTGTTCTGTTTGCTGGGTGAGATCAATAGCACCTGGCAGCTTGGGGTCACCTAAGCAGACCTCTTCTACATAAAAAGGAGTTCTGTGCTTGCCTGGTCCTGTGCTGAGTGCTTGGCTTTCACTGGGGGAGGCTGTAGGTGTTGGTGCTCTGGGCTGGGTAGTGCAGCACAACTGAGCCCTGGGTTCTTCAGCTGCAGGGAGCTGGAGAGGTGAGTAACCTGCCCTTGGAGAGTGAGTTTTTAACCCTGTTTTCTTTCAGTATACTCAGGTTGCTAGGAAATGAAGAATGCCTGGAGGAGAAAGTCCAACGTGGGGAACTCCTCCAAGCCTAGAACCAACAAGGAGGCAAACACAGGCTGGAAGCTCAGGGGCTGTGAAAGAGCATGACAAAGCCCATGAGCTGCTGAGCATCCCTCAGCCCCAGCAGCCATGACTTCTGTTGCTGCTGTGAGGTTCCCATCACATCAGAGGCTCTACTGGATAAGGCTGCCAGGAATTGAGATGTCTGTGGCAGTCAGGAGTGCTCAGAGCTCACAAGTCCTTGGGGAAGTGGCTGATGTTTTTAGGATGACAATTTCATTGAGCAGGGCTTTTTACACCCACAGCCTCTTGTGTGCATAGTTGGGTTGGGGAAGCCCTCAGGGTGACATCTGAGTAGTCTGTTAGGAGAAGTGTTTCTAAAAATAAAGCTGTGGTGAAGTAGACACTTGGCCAGTTGTAGTGATGGGCTTGCTGCTTAGCAGTGTGCTCAGCAGGGGGAAAAAAAGTCCTTCCAGATTGAAAACAAATCCCTCTGCTGTAGTGCTTTGGTAGTTTCCTCACTTCAGAGGAAAATGTTAACAAAGTGGCCCAGCCTAGGGGAAGAATCTTCTCCTTTGGGATGTCTTTGGTAAGTAGAGAGGGTAACAGAAAGAAGGAGTTACTGGCTGGTGGCAATAGGAATTCATGAGCCAGCTCCATCTAGTTGTGCCCCAGGTAGTGCCCCAGAAGGCTTAGGAAGCAGTGGTACTGCAAGTGGCAAACCCTTAGGATTCCACACTTCACCATGCCTGGCTTCATTGGTCACTTCTTTCCCCCCTGATTCATTCAGGCACTTGGCTGGTAAACCAAAAAACCATATAGAGATGGCAACCTGGGACATGGTTTAGTGGCCATGGTGGTGGTGGGTTGACTTTTGATGGTCTTAGGGGGTCTTTACCAACCAAAACAGCTTGGACCTAGCCAATGGCACGAGCTTGGCTTAAAAGTCATGGAGTTAAACCATGTGGAAGTTGTTTTGCTGTGCAGAAAAGGCATTTTCAGGTGGGAAGAAAAACACCAACAAGGGAAGGTCTTGCTAAAGCCACCAGGGTTGGATTTGTTGTGATCCAAGAGAAGAGAACCATGCAACAGCGAACCACAGCTTAAAGAAGCTGTGAGTCAGGGAAAGCTCTTGGTTAGCATTCAGGCATCAGAGTGGATTAAAATTCCCATCCATCAGGAAGCTTCTCTGGCACTTTCATTTGTCATGTGGCTGCTGTACGAAGCAGCCTCAGCCCTGAAGCAGCTTCAGCCCTGAAGCAGCCTCAGCCCTCTCTCTTCTCAGCTCCTGTGCACAGTGCAGATGTTCTGTGCAGAGTACAGATGTTCTTTTGTGCTGAGAGAGGCAGATGCTTGGCTCCCTTTTCCTGAGTGGCCTAAGGGCCAGTTAATGGTTGGGCTGTGTGAGGGCAGAAAAGGTCTCTCCTGTGTGGTGCTGATGCCTTTGCAGAGCAGATGACCTGGAAGGCTCTGGCTCTCTTGAGCCTGGTAGTGGACTTGACTCACAAATACATGGCTTAGTCCCTGGCCACTAAAGGCAGATCTTGGACTTCACAGCTTAGATGCCAAGGCACGACCTGGGTGTGGATGCTCACAGGCTGACAGGCAGATGTGTCACATCAGGACTGCCCTTAGTCTCTAGTCCATCTGTCACCACCCTGGTCCAGACCTTATCTGTTCACAGCTGCCAAAGAAGCACAAAGAGCTTGTAGCTGGTGCTGGCCCTTTCCCTGGCTGGGCCAGCAGGGATCTGCCTGTGCTGCAGGACAGATGCTTTGCTTGGGCTGGGTTGTAGATGGGAGCCACTCAACTCAGAGTGCAGCAGCACCTCCCAGCCAGGAAAGGCTCTTTTGCCCAAGCCTGTTGGGCACCTGCTGGCCCAGTCCACAGCAGGAGCTGAGGTCCACCTGCTCGCATGACCTATGAGAAGCCTCTTTTGGGGAAAAGAGCAGGTGGGAAGAAAGGTCAGGGCTGATCTCATCTCTGCCTCTTTCTGCTCCCCTAGTGGTGTACGAGCACCGGTCCCGGCTGGAGCGGTCCCTGCAGAAGGAGCGGGGGGAGCACAAGAAGACAAAGGAAGGTGAGGCTCTGGCATGGGCGGCATGGTGAGGAGCAGCCAAGCCTCCAGCTCTCCTCTGGGGACGTGATGTACCCAAAGCGTTTTCTGCCTCCAGGGCCACGTGTGGGTGTTACTCAACACCCCTCCAAGTGAGACTCCTGCTTTGTTTGAGGCTAGTTCACTGCCTTGCCCATTGCCCATGGGCAAAAGCTGCTGTGGGAGGTGGGTTCTGCTCTCTCCTGCTCCCACCTCTGTCCTCAGTCTAATCTGTGGGTAACAGTTCCCCTGGCAGAGTGCTGGAGCACTTGAAGTGAGAGCCAAACCCAGCTGCAGACCACGTTTGTTTGGGTTTGCTGTTCTTGAAAGTCTGTAACGTTTCTTATGGAAGTGATCTGCAGATGCTGAGCTCTGGAAGTGGTTACTGATATTAGGGTGAGGGCAGTGCAGAGTGCCTGGCCAATGCAGGCTGTCAGACCCTTTAAAGCTGACACACAAAAGCCTGCAGGATATTTTGAGGCCCTGAAGCACAGCAAGCAGTGGAAAGCTCACAGATTAGCTGATGGGTACAAGAGCTTTCAGCAGAGCAGTGTGCTTGGATGCCAGATCTCTTTGCACCTGATTGCTGTTGGCAACTTAATAGCTTGGCTTTTTTTTTCCTCTTCCAATGTGGTCTGTGGGGTGACATCACTCCTCCTCGCTCCTCCATGCGCTCTGTGTTTCTGGAAATGCTGACTTACAGCATCCAGGTTTGGCTGTGAGCTGTGTGGCTGTGTAGCTGAAGGAGAAAGTTGCAATCCTGCCTCTTCTTTATGTAATGGGGACTGACTCAGAAATTAAAGCATCCTAATAAACATTATCCTGTCATGGGACCTTCCCATTTTGAGGAGGTAGCAAAGATGAGTCAGCAGATGAGTTCCTTCTGGTCTCACAGAAGCTTTGATTTCTCTTTTCTGAAGTGGTTTCAGAGCACCCCAAAGCCTTACACAGCTCCAGTGACATCAAAATGCTGCCATTTGTGTGCTGAAATGGGAAGTCTCCAATGCATTTGCCTGTGGAATGGGAAAGGGAGGACATTGAGGGCAGTCTAGATAGGTGGGCAGCTCTGATGGACAATGTGACCACCTCTCTGAGGGCATTGAGTGGAGGTTCCTAGCAGCAGTTGCCTTCCAGCTTGTTGAGTTGCAGCCTTTTGCTTAGCAAGAGGCTGATTTCCTTCCTCCCTCTGCCCACCAAAATATAAACCAGGTCCTGGTGGCATTCCAGCTCATTACATTGTCTTCTTTTCTTCCACTTGCAGATTTTTTAGTGTATAAGTTAGAAGCTCAGGAAGCCCTCAACAAGGAGAAGGTAGGTATGGTTTGCTCCTCTGTGCGTGTGTAGTGATGTGAAAGATTTTTCTAGCACCACCACAGTCAGGAGAGTGGTTCTAGGCTCTGTGCAGGGATATTGGACTAGATGACCTTAAAAGGTCCCTTCCAACCCTTCCAAAGCATTCTGTGATTCTCTGTTTCCCTCTCAGGTGCCACTGCTGCTGTGGGAACTTGGCCTGTGAGCACAGCTGGCTGGTGGCTTTCATAGCTGCTGTGTTGAGATGCTGGTGCTAGCGTGAAGCACCCTGGGGCCAAGGGAAGGATGTGACCCTTAGCAAGGCATCAGCAGCCCCTTCTGTGCTGGTTTGTGCCAGTGGAGCTCAGTTTGGTAGCTCTCCCTGGTTACAGCAGTTGGCTCTAGGCTTGCTCAGTTGCTGGAGTGATCAATTTTGTGTTAAATGGTGCAATTTTTGCACGTAGGCGAAAGCCTGAGCTCCGGTGCTGTCTGCCTCCCCCTCAGCTGCTGCACAGAGAGATCAGCCTGCTTTGAGGGGGGGGGGGGTGGGGNTGGGGGGGGGGTGGGGGGTGTTTTCACTGTGCAAAGCTCTTCCAGCACTGGGCCTGTCCTAGATAAGAGCTGAAGACTGGGGAAAACCACTCTGAATGCCAGTCAAGAGAGTGCAGCTAATTAGCTGGTGGCTGGGTTGTTTCGCAAGGGTCATTCTCCAGCCCTGGTCAGGCTCCATGCTCTGCTGGGCACCCTGGTGGGCTTCTTCCCAGGCTCCACCTCTGCCTGTGTGTGGGAAGGGACTGTGGGAAGGTGCTGGTGGTGCAGTGGCTGGGCAGGTGCCCATGTGTGTTCCAGAGGGCAGGGGCTGGTGGTGCAGTGGCTGGGCAGGTGCCCATGTGTGTTCCAGAGGGCAGGGGCTGGTGGTGCAGTGGCTGGGCAGGTGCCCATGTGTGTTCCAGAGGGCAGGGGCTGGTGGTGCAGTGGCTGGGCAGGTGCCCATGTGTGTTTCTCCCTGCCCTAAGAATTTCTGGGATCTAATGGCACTGTTGAATCTCTTTTCTTCCCAGCAAGATTCCATGAACAGATACGGAGCACTCAGTTCCCAGCACAAGATACTGAAGGTAAGGGAGGGGGCTGGGTTTATGTGCTCACCATCTGCTGCCTGTTAAACAATGCTCTCTAGAATCAGAGTCATTAAGAAGAGACCTTAATTAAGAAGAGAATCACCTAAGAAAAGACCTCTCAGATCACCAAGTCCAACTCCCAACCCACCACCACCATGGCCATTAAGCTATGTCCCAGTGTGCCACAGTTTCTGAACACCTCCAGGGATGAGGACTCCACCACCTCCCTGGGCAGCCTGCTCCAGCTCCTGACCACTCTTAGTAGCAAAGAAATTCTCCCTAATACCCAATCTAAACCTCTCCTGGTGCAACCTGAAACCATTTCTGCTCATCCTATCACTTATCAGTTGGGAGAAGAGACCAAGCTCTGCCTGACTTTTAAGTTTGAGGAAGAGGAGGCTGAGGGCAGACCTCATTGCTGTCTACAACTACCTGAATGGACATTGTGGAGAGGCTGCTGCTGGGCTCTTCTCACAGGTGATTAGAGACAGAACAAGGGGGAATGACCTCAAGCTGAGGCTGGGAAGGTTTAGATTGGACATTAGGAAAAAGTTTTTCATGGAGAGAGTGGTCAGGGACTGGAATGAGCTGCCCAGGGAGGTGGTGGAGTCACCCAGCCTGGATGTGTTTCAGGGTGGTTTGGATGTGGTGCTTATGGAGATGGTTTAAGGTGAATCTGGTAGAGCAGGGTTCTAGGTTGGACTTGGTGCTCCTGAGGGGCTTTGCCAACCTGGGTGTTGCTGTGATGCTGTCACTTCAACCTCCTTTCAGGGAGTAGAAAGCTGAGGTCTCCCCTCAGCCTCCCTTTCTTCAGGCTGAACAACCTCAGTACCCTCAGCCACTCCTGCCCCAAACCTGTTCTCCAGACCTCCTTCACCAGCTTCATTGCCCTGCACTCCCTGGAGGGAGAATTGATGCTTTGGTCACCAGAGATGCTCAGGAGAGCCCAAGGGTTTCCTCCAGCTGGTGCCAGCAGGGAGGGAGGAGGCCAGGCAGTGGTGTGCAGCCACATTCCTCCCTGCCCATTCAGGTTGGTGTGAGTTTGCTATTTACTCTGTTGGGCTCTGGATCAGATTACAGCCTTCACCTAGACCCGGGTTCAATGCTGGGCTTTGTGCAGTTTATCACACAGGAGTTGTGTTGTTCAGCTGTGTTCTTTTCTGGCTCTCTTGGTGTGAAAATGGCTCTATTCATTCCAGCATGCCCCTTAGGCTAATACAATGTGCTCCAGTCCCTGTGAGAGGCTTGGGGAGGGGTGGTGGTGGTGGTAGTTTAAGAGCATTTTTATAGCTTATCACATGCCTCTACCTGAAGCATATCTTGATGTTGGAGTTTGCTTTTTCGTTTGAGCAGTGGAAATGTGGTGGGGTTTGAAATGGTTTCACTTGGAGCATTGGCAGTGAACTGGTAATTCAATTCTGGGCTGCAGAAAGAAGGCTGAGTTCCAGCAGCCCTCAGCACCACTGGCTTTTATTTCCTGAGCAGAGCTGGACCTCCAGCTGCCTGGCTTTTTGGATTCAAACTTGGGGAAAAGGGAAGTACAGTTCTGTCTCTTGGGTATTATCCAGCACTGCGGATTCTGGGAAGGCTTTGCAAGAGGAACATTTCCTCCTCATAGCAACTGCAGCCTGAGCAGAGTGCTCTGCTTTGCTTGTCTCAGGGGAACACTGAGAGCATTTCATCCTGGCTCCCTTTCTCTTGCTTCCTTTTATTGGAGTGGGGGAGAAAAAAATCATCTCTTTGGGTTTGTTTTTTTAACTACATTTACAGCTGCTGAAAGGCAAACCCAGCCCTGGGGGCTGCAGTGTGGTAGCTGAGTTGAAGGACTCCCAATTTTGGAAGGATTGTTTGGCTTCCTGAACAATCTGATTTCCCCTTCTTGCAGTGCTGGGCAGGGACACAGGGCAGAATGTCATGGCAGGATGGTCTCTGTGCATGCCCTAGCCCCAGGTTGCATTTGTGCATGGTTTGCATGACACTCATGTGCTGAGTCTTGCACTTTCTGCCTGAGTGAGCAGAGCAGCATTTTGGTGAGGTGGAGGAGGGAATGGCATCACAGTGAGATGGGCAGCTCTGGTGAGGTGGAGGAGGGAATGGCATCACAGTGAGATGGGCAGCTCTGGTGAGGGGCAGGAGGGAATGGCATCACAGTGAGATGGGCAGCTCTGGTGAGGGGCAGGAGGGAATGGCATCACAGTGAGATGGGCAGCTCTGGTGAGG
>WBNM01028589.1:0-38224 GCA_013399055.1 Ramphastos sulfuratus | reverse complement strand
TTTTAATACACCCCAGGATACCAGTTGTGTTTTTGACCACAAGGGCACTTCGGTGACTCATAGTCATCCTTCTGTCTGCCAGGACCCCCCAGGTCACTGTCTTCTGCACTGCTCTCCAGCAGATCAATCCCCAACCTGTACTGGTACATGGGGTTGTTCTTTCCCAAGTGTAAGACTCTACACTTGCCCTTGTTGAATTTCCTTAAATTTCTGCCCACCCAACTCTCCAGCCTGTCCATGTCTCACTGAATAGCAGCACAGCCTTCGGGTATGTCAACCACTCCTCCCAGCTTTGTGTCATCAGCAAACTTGCTAACAGTGCACTCTGTGCTCACGGATGTGATAAAATCTCATTTGTTTTTTTACCAAGCACTCAAATGCTATGGTTGTGGTGCTTTTGGTTTGTTTAGAGATGAGCAGTTTTTGGCATAATAAGGCACTGCAGACCTAAGATTCCCTTTGTCACATCTTGCTGTCTTCAGCTGGCAGATTTGTATTTGGCATGTGCTGGCTGAAGTAATGAGTTAAACCAGACAATTGTATTACTACAGACCATAATTGAATTGCAGAAAACCATTCTCAATGGATGTGGTGTGTGCTTGTGGATCAGAAAAGAGGGTTGACTATGCAGTTTGATGGCTTTCTGTGTGTTACTCCTCTTAAGAAACATGGTGTTTTCCTGAAATTGTAAAAAAAAGCGTTTTTATGTCCTCATTCAAAGTCTATCTGTTGGCTGATGGAAAGCACAGTAAATATGAGATGTACCTTTGCTCTGTTCTACATCTAAGTTTGTTCTTAAAAAAAAAACGTCTTCTATTACAGGCACCCACAAGGAATATTCTGATACATACATATTTGTTCATAACTTTTTTTTTTTTTGCTGCTAGCTGTTGCTCCTACATCCAGGAGACCAAATTCTATGGAATATTTCTGCAGGGACACATACATTCTTTCATCAGTTTCTTTTTTTGTCATGAGTACTAGTTATCATTACAACCCACCCCCCACTAAAATGGCTGTGTAGGTGGAAGTCACTACACCTAGTTAGTGCAGTTCAACATAGACTTTTTAAATTCACCGTATTTGGTTATAGAGATAGAAGCAGGTGTCTTTCTGAATAGCTTAATTTACTGGCTTGATACATTGATGTAGATAGGGGAGAAGCTAGCATCTAAAAGAAGGATATTTGTATATAGGGGAAAAAACATGAACTTACCTGCTCAGAGCTGGGTTTTGTGCTGCTGTTAGGGTGATCTTAAAAATACTTAAATATAATTTTTTATTTTGTCGTATGTGGATAATTTATTAGTTTTAAGATGGATGGGCTTGTTGAAGTTATACAAAACACTGCTGTATAAGATAGTGATGGTATGGAAAGGGTGAAAATAGTGATATTTAAATATGATCTATTACTAAATTTGGAAACTTTTTTCCTTATGTAGAAGCAGTAAAATAATGATGCACTTCTAGAAGATTAAAATGGTTGTTTGAGCAAAATAATTGAAAAATTGATGCCCTATGTGTTTTCACTTGTGAAATTCATTCTTTGAATTAGGCTGAAAAACAAACTGAAACTGAGGAAACTGCAGCAGTGGGAACAGCAGCAGTGGCAGCAGTAGTGGCAGCAGCAGCTCCTGTGCCAGCGTCTCCAAAAGTAAGCCCCAAGAGAGGAAGGCCAGCAGGTAGGTAACTATAAGAGAAAACCTGATTTTTTTCACTACAGAATTATCTTCATAGAGTTAGTTAAGGAGCTGTCTCTTTCTCCTGAAGTACTACTTTTCTCATGCTAAAGGCAGTCTTTTCAAATAGATTGTATTGAGGAAACACCTAATTTCATACTGGTGTATTTAGGACATAAATGGATTTAAATTCTTAGCTTTAATGCTCAGTTGTCTAAATAAGCCTTGTTGGGGTTGGGTACAACAATCCCCTTTACAAAAGCCTTCATAGAATGCTGATAAACTATAGATATATAGTAGGGGCTCTTTGTGCATTGTTACTCCCATAAAGCTTTACATTCGTTCAAATTCTATAAAATACTTGAACTGAGTTAGAATATCCATAGAACTGGAGATACACAGAGCCTGTATGTGGAGCTCAGAGGACAACAAAAACAAACCAGGAGCCAAAAAACCTGTTTGAAGTACTAAAGTACTCTGCGTAGATTGATAGGTACTTGAAAAGATAAAACTTTTAAAAAAATACTTAATTAGAACCACTTGATAATTCTTGCAGTGCTTGTTTCTTTCAAAATAGCAATGATGTAATTAATTGGAATTTTTGTGGTAAGGTTGCAGATATTTTTGAATTGATCAGTAACTACTACTTCAGTTTCCCCTCTGCCCAAACTTCCCCTGCTCTATTCCATTCCACCTACTAAATACACATTTTTAATAGTTGTGTGTGCTTTTATCTTCACATCTTGATTTTTTTTTTTTTACCTTACTACTATGGAGAGGATCCATAAGATCTGTCTTTCATCTGTTGTATAAAATAACTTTCTATAAGATGTATTATGCAGCCTTTTCTGGTGCTGGTATGANGGAGATACACAGAGCCTGTATGTGGAGCTCAGAGGACAACAAAAACAAACCAGGAGCCAAAAAACCTGTTTGAAGTACTAAAGTACTCTGCGTAGATTGATAGGTACTTGAAAAGATAAAACTTTTAAAAAAATACTTAATTAGAACCACTTGATAATTCTTGCAGTGCTTGTTTCTTTCAAAATAGCAATGATGTAATTAATTGGAATTTTTGTGGTAAGGTTGCAGATATTTTTGAATTGATCAGTAACTACTACTTCAGTTTCCCCTCTGCCCAAACTTCCCCTGCTCTATTCCATTCCACCTACTAAATACACATTTTTAATAGTTGTGTGTGCTTTTATCTTCACATCTTGATTTTTTTTTTTTTACCTTACTACTATGGAGAGGATCCATAAGATCTGTCTTTCATCTGTTGTATAAAATAACTTTCTATAAGATGTATTATGCAGCCTTTTCTGGTGCTGGTATGATGCATGCATCTTCAGCTTGTCAGTACCCCATCCTAATGCCAACAAAAGTTGAAATACTGAGTGTTAGGTTTCCTGACCACATAGGGACTGTGGTATTGGACAAGCATGAATTGGTTATGGAAATTCACGAGGCAGGAATTATAAAATACGCAGTTATTTTATTTCCGGAAAGCCCCGCCCACTAGATGTAAAATTAGTTAGATGGGTTCAGAAATTCAGTCGGAAAAATCTTTCACAAGGATGCTTTTAGGGAATTTAGTAATGCAGGAAAATCAGAAAGTTGGAAAAGGTTTGCTGTAAAAATAGATTTGCCGCACTTACAAATAAAAGGCAGCCTGGAGCCCTAGGGAGCGTTTGCGCTAGTCACGGTGGTGGAGTAGGAATTTGGAGATAGTCCCTTGGCTTCTTGTCAGCAGTCTTTGTGGCAGTGCCTTGAAGTGCAGATCATGGGGCAGCACAGGGTAAAGCTCAGGCTGCTCGGGTAGCAGGCAGGCAGGATGTGACGGTCAGAGAGCGGGGACTGTGCGCTTTCTCATCACCGTTCTTCCAAATGCACCTCAAGGACCGACTCCAGGTCTAAGTCAAGGTCCGAGTCCAAGTCCCACGCTGGGAGGCCAATGCTGGCAGTCCCACTTGGCAGTCCGTGGCTAGCAGTCCCTTGCCGGCAGTCCCTCGTAGCAGTCCCTGGCTAGCAATCCGACTCACTGGAAGTCCCACTAGAAAATGTGTCCAGTTGCCATATATATATGTTGGGGTGATTTGCTCTCCTCCGTTCACGCCCGCGGGGGCGGGGTAAGGTACTTTCCACCTACTTCTTTTACATATCAAACCCCTGGAGCCAGAGGTGGTGGGGAGCAGAACAGTTTCGCGCCCCATTCAAACGTCTGGCGGGGCAAGGACTTTGGGTGTGCCCCGGCACAAAGTATTTGAAAGATGTGTGCTAAGAAGTCAGAGACACTTTGTCATCTTCCTAACAGTATGGTGAATCTAAGGAAATGCAAAGTTTTGCTCTTTACTGTAGCATGGTGGTGGAACTTCTTGACAGTGGTATGTTATCAAGAAAAGTGATGGAAGCCCTCCAATACGTCTAAAAACAATGGCTGTATAAATGTGGACACAAAATTACTTCTTTCCATTCTCTAATTACAGACTTTCACATTCTCTTTTTTGTGACTTGGTTCATTTAGTTACGCAACACATGAAACAAATCGTAACTGCACAGAGTGAAAAAAATAACCACAAAAAAACACCATAGTTTTTAATCTACCAGTCAGCTAAACTATCCAGCAACACTTTACTTTTTCAAAGAGATCTTGAAGTTTGGTACTCACTTAACACTTGCATTTTGTTTAATAACAAAGTTAGGGTATGTATTTTGATGATGTGTAACTTCTGTCTGTTGAGTAAAGAATCTTTCCTCACAGACAAGGAGGCAGATGGTGGCTGTGGACTAACCTCTTATTTCTGTATAAACTTTAGCTTCTGAAGTAAAAGTTCCAAAACCAAGAGGGAGACCCAAGTTGGTGAAACCACCTTGTCTTTCAGAAAGTGACTTGTGAGTTGTTCCATTTTATTTCTTATGTAAGGCTTCTTCATTGTAAAATGTGTTGTTCTTTATGTTAAGACTCAGTATGAGTTACAGTTTGCTTTGTTGTTATTTACAGCTCAGGTAGTTAGTACATTTCTGGAACAAGAGATAGATGATCTGTCTGAATGAAAAAGAGAAGATGTGTATTAATGGAAAAGATCTTGCAAAACTAAACCACTGATTTTTTTTATTTTTTTTTAATATGTAATGCTTAAGTTTTTCTTTCAGAAATCTTCCCTAATGGAATTCCAACACTACTTGTTACCTAAATTTTGGGTTTACTCTTCGGTTCATGTGTCAAGTCCTTAGTGATACTCGTAACTGAAGGATAAGCCAAGTATTAGCATGGCTTTGTATAGATGGGCAAGTGCAGTTTTAGTGTACACACACCTTAAGTGTGCTTGTATAAAACTAATTTACACTGTATGAGCTCTTGGTGCAGATAAATGTGTGGAGAAAGACAAAGCATTAACTTCTTAGTTTTGAGTTTATGCACATTTATTCATGTTAGCTTCATGAAGGCCTTTGCACTATTATTTATTTTCTTTTTTGCATAGGTAGTGTACTGTAGGAAATTATGAGTATTTTGAAGAGTCATTGAGTGAACTGAATGTAAATTAACATAAGCTTTAACTTTCTGTGATGGAAGAAAAAAGAAGTAAAAATTGACTCCCTGAGTTAGAAGAATACGGTGTTTTAAACTCACTGTAGATGACAAAAATGATACCCAAATACTGTTCATGTTTTAGCATTAATGAGGAGGAGAAGGTAAAGAAAAGAGGACCAGAAGAAAAGCCCAAAAAGCAAGGGAAGAAAGATGAGGAAAGCCAGAAGGAAGAGGATAAATCTAAGAAGGAACTTGACAAAAAAGAAGGAAAGAAAGAGACTGAACCTAAAAGGAAAAGTGCTGCAAAAGTGGGTTCCACCTCAGCTTCTGATTCTGAAGATGACGGAGAAGAACAAGAAGGTGACAAGGTATAGTTTTACTTTCCTAATACATTTATTAAAGAATAAATACCTTCTGAATACCTTTCTTGAAGTTAATGCTAGGTCTTAGTAAAAGCAGAAGCCACGTGATTGGCTAATTTAGATACATAGAATAAATGCTGCAGAACTTCATTCAGTCTAATAATTCTTTAAGGAACTTCTTTGACATTTTCTAAGAAAAATATCTGTTCAAAGATGCTTTTGTTTTTAACAGAAGACTAAATGTAGCATTAACTTGTTTTGTCAGAAGGCTTTTTTTCTGTTGAAGCTCCTTGGAACACAGACTTTTTTTTTTTCCTTGGTTACATGTAAGAGAACATTTTGTCTTGAAATTAAGTTTTTGAATGGTGTAAAGCCAGACATATAGAATGTGTTATTTTTTTCTGGTGCTCAGGGTATTTGCTTTCTACTAGAAATAACAGAGAGGAAGGACTAAGGAAACTCAGAATTTGTCAATATGCGGAGGTCTTGAATTTAGTTTCAGGGAAAGCCTGACCTAGTCAAGTTGTTCCATGGACCAGAGTTCTTTCAGAGATGCTGAATGTAGATAGGTTTACCTGTTTACAGAGATGGTGATTTTAATAATCTTACATTTCTCTCTCCAAACTAAAATTAAATAAACAAACAAACAAACACAACAACAACAACAAAAAACAAACAAACAAAAAAAAAAAAACAGAAGAAAAAAGGGGGAAGAAGTTTTCAGGCATCTCACAGAAGAAACATTATAAGAGGACAACACGAGAGAGAAGTAGCAGAAAGAAAACGTAAGCAAGAGGAGCAGACAGAATCTGAATTGTGAGTAGCTTTTCCATATTTGGTGTCTGAAAATTGTAGGATGACTTTGGAATTAACAGGAGGAGACAATATCTGAGAAAAACTGCAAACTGGTTTGCATGGTGTTCTGCTGTTTTCTCACCCTTTTGTTGTCTAACGTTTTTATGTGGAGGGTAAAAAGCTCTAAACAAACATGTTCTGTTGTGGGAGGAGGGGAAGAATTGAACCTAGAAGTTAAGGGATATCCATCTTTCTGTGACTTAAGAATTTCTAGCAGAAGGCAGCAGGTGGATTCTGTTTAGAATTAACCTGATGTTAATTCTAAACAGATGTTAAAAGGAATGAGTGTAAAAAACTGTTCAGGACAACCGCATAATTTTCTTTCAAAGTTCTGTATACATCAGGCTAAGAACTGGTAGGACCTATTAATCCATGGTTATGGATTTTTGATCAGGTTGTGGAGTGCATAGGGTTACCTAGAAAAAAAATTCCTTCCATCTGGCAGCTCAAGCATGCACCATGAGACAGAACAAGGCAAAAACTAAGAAATTTTCTATTCTAGCTCAGCAAAGCCAGTGGAGCGATACCAAGAGCAGTGTTCATTTGGAAGATGATCACAAATGAGTTTGCAAAAAACCACAGCAGGATGGTGGGGGCACACACACAGACACACACAAAAATCAGAAAGGAAGAGGATAATGTTCCCCTTCACTTTCATCATCTCCTACATTCATTAACCAGAATCTAGTTTGTTGGACTTTTTTTCTCTTCTAGTCCCTTCTCCTTTCCTTGCTCTTATGACAAACCTGAGTGTTTTCAGCTCTGGAGATACTAAAGTTTCTTCAGCATCTTTGCAGCTCTGAATGTATCATTATTTAAATTTGACATTTCTGATTTATTTCTGCAATCAGTTTGTCATATATGGATTTGGTGATAACAATCCAATCTCTATTCTCTCTATGTTCTTTTGAATAGCTGCCATAATATATGTGTTGGATATGCTGCAAAACTCAACATTGATAAAAAGTAAAAAGACTTCTTTTTGTGCTCTGTCTTCAAGTTCCTCTGCTAATATACGAAATATAGGATGGTAGCTTTTTTTGGTTACTTTTCTTATCAGCAGTTTCCATTTTCCAATCTTTGTGGCTACTTTGTTAATATTCATTGAAGTCTAGTGGTACACTGTTCTGTATGTATGTATCCAAGTTTATATGTACCATTTAAACAGCATGATCTTGTGCTGCCAGATAAACTTAAATAGTCCTATGTACTTCAGAATTGTTAATTCTGTAACTGGGTAGTGTGAAAGGAAGATGGAAGTTTATTAGTTTCCAGGAAACCTGAAGACCTGGATATACTAGGGGGCTTATTACTATGGCAGAAAGAAAATGACTCACAGAATACTTGGTCATGAAGTATTGAAACATGCAAATTCTAAAGTGAGGCTTTGAAACCCTTCAGTTAAGACAAGAATGAGGAATTCATGATCTCTGAATATAGAGTTCAAAAGCATGTTTGAAAGACTTCTGCCTGTCTTCGTTCTGAGATGGAGACGTTTTGTTTTTCTTGAGTCTCAGCTTTATTTTAATGATAGTTAGAGAACAATCATGTAATAAATCCTTTTCCTTTATCACTTTTTGCTTCAGGAATAACATCACTGATATGTTTATGTTTAGTCATGGAATACTTACACAGTGATAATGAATTATATGGAAAAATAAGTCATATAGGAACTGATTATGCCTAATTGATCTCTCCGTAATTCACTATAGAAATGTTATAAATATTTGTATTCTCCTTGTCAGTATCATAAAGATTTTTATCCATAAGTTAGTTTTGGTACAGTGCCATTTTGCCAATGCATACATGCAGCTGAAACAAAAGAGAATCTGAAAATGTGACTTGTTTTTAAAACCCCTTCAGGATTTAAAATCCATTTACTGCTTCTAGGGAGAACTGTCTTTCAGTATGGAGGCATTAACAGCAGTATTTCAGTTAACTAATTTTATTACTGTAAGTCTTTGAAAACTGGGGTTTGGCTCTTTGTGGTTTTTGCATGCAGATGATTCAGAACGATAATATTCAAAACATTGCATCTCATTTAAAAATGGGGGAGAAGACTGAAAACTAGACTTCACAATAATAAAACACTGTACACTGTAAAATAAATAAAATAATAAAATACTTCACGCTGTAAAAATATTTTAACATTTTTGATAGGCAAAGTAAAGAAGAAGGCAAGAAAACAGAAGTTAAGAAGATGGAGAAGAAGAGAGGTTAGTTTAAAGAAGCTAAACAGATTGTTTGGGTTCTTTTAGTCATCTTAAAGTTGGAAAAGATTTATTTGCTTGGGTAAGATAATTTGCTGCTAAGATTAGCTCTGGAGTGCAGGTCTATGGAATGGTGCATTCTTGTTCTTCTGTATTCTTTCTTCAGTACATCAGAACATGTCTTTGCTGTCTGTTGCTTTTACTGTCATTCAGTGTTTTAAACCTCAATGGTTTCTTCTGTTTGTGAACAAGAAACAAAAGACATTTGTTCTTTGAAGTGAATCACTTCAGTTTTCACCTCCATTTTTTCATTCTGCTTTCTCATAATAATCTGAGGGACTTCTTGAAAGTATTTAGATACTAAGCAGGAGGCTTGCTCTTCTGAAGCAAGAGGCTTAGATTCAGATTACTGTGATATTGTCTACTAACCCACACTTGCAAACTGACCTTCATAGGGATAAGCCATTCCTTTTTTTAGTTATTCCACCTTGAAAGGCAATCCAAACCACTGTCTGTAGTTTGTGGTACAGTACAGATCCAGTGTCAGGGTATCTAACCAACCTAGTGTTGGCAGGGGGAAAAAAATTCACCGATGCAAACCCATCCAGTGTGGATTGAACTTTAAGGAAACTGTTTGCTTCTGGTATTGTCCAGAATACATACCACTTGCGTATGAAAAAATCCAAACAGGCTTTCAGCATGGTTATTCCTCTTGCAAACCTGCTGGAGCATGTGTACTGAGACCATTTTATTTGGAGGTATGTGGACTGTGATTGTCATATCCAAATTCCTGAAAATAAAACTATCAGTATCCAGGTGTTTTGTCATTAAAGGTTTTCCAACTTTGAACTCAGTATTTATTGAAACTTCCTTTTAACTTAGCCAGCAATTAGAGAGTGACAGCTTATATACTGAAATAGCAAATTCTTTTCAGTTTTCAACAACTAAGGAGAAGACTCTGTAGGTTGCTAATGGTGTCTGACTTGAAAAAGCTGCATACCTTATTTCTGATAGTAACCTTGTCATGTATTTATGTGTGCATCTGCATCATTATGTAATGTAGAGTGCCTGCCTGTATTTTTCTGCATTCTGTATGAAGTTTAGAATTGTAGAGAGGTTTCTACAAAAAAATAACCCGATGTGATTATCAAATATTCATGCATATTCTTTTTAATCCTTAGAAACATCAATGGATTCTAGGCTTCAAAGGATACATGCAGAAATTAAGAACTCCCTGAAAATTGATAATCTTGTAAGTTTTGCCTGTTTGGGTTTTTTTAATTGATTTATGTGTGTAATTTCAGTAGGAAATACTTGGCACGTGTTTGCTTTTAATTAGCATTCTGAGAATGAATGGACTTTTTTCCCATTTGAAAGGTAACTGCTGCTTGAGTGAAGTGACTGCGGACATTAAAAGATCAGCATCAGCAAGTGAAATCAGTTTTGCTTGAAAATACTTCATAATAAATTATGTACTGGAAATGTTCAGATAGAATTCTGGCAAATGAAGCATCTGTACCAGCGCAGCCTGAGCCATGGAGAATCACTAGAAGGCCCCATTGAGTGTAGTTGTGGCATACACCCTGATGCAAAGAATGAAGGCCCCCATCTAATGACCCCACTCATTGTTGAGAGAAGTCTGCTGATTGCTAGGGGCTCAAATTTGGAGCATTGCTAATAAGTGTTTGTGGTTTGTCTGACCTTAAGACTATTTAACTGCTGCTGATTTTCTGTGTTGGATACCAAGTATATGGTATGGAAAGACCTACAAATTGTCAAGCATGACTGCATGACTCTGAGGGTCATGGTCAAGGTATGGGCACCCCAATGGTGTCCCTTTCTTGAGGAAAGGAGTTGCGAATGAATGGATAGGACCACTAGGAGGTAGTGGTCCACCCAGAAGTAGTGCTAGCAAGAAACTGGCCAACCAGGTTAAAGAGCCTTAAAGTAGCAGAGAAAGTGGGAAAGTGCTGCTGCAGGATGGCAGCCAAATGATGCAAGGTGATAGAAACAGAATTGGCCTTGCAGTGAACAGAATTCCTCATCAGAACAGGACTGAAATGGCATCACCAGTGGCATATGCACAGAAATGAGGAAATCCTGATGGCACAGCATTATGAGGAAAGCTCTCAAGCTTTCTGGAAAGTCAGTAGAATTGAGTGCCTCTTTGACATCACTGTACACTAAAGCTTACAGCATGATGAACAAACCAGAGGAACTGGACATCTGTCGGCAGTTACAAGGCTATGGTTTCATTGGCATCATACAGATTTGGTGGGATAGTTCATGGGACTGGAGCCTTGCCTTGTGTGTGCACAGACTCTTTAGGAAAGACAGCTGGGAAAACGAGATGCAAGAGGGGTAGCTACACATGAGAGACCAGTGGGAGTGTGTAGAATTCTGCATAGACAAAAAGATAACAGAGTATATGGGTTAGGATGAAGGTGTTCACCAATATGGGTGACATCCTGAGGCCATCCGGTACAGATCCACCTGATCAAGCAGAAGTAGAGAACGAAGTCATCTTAAGGCAATTGGAAGACACATCTGGTTCACAGCTTCTGGTCCTCACTGGAAGCTTGAAACATTCTGGTATCTGCTGAAGGGAAAATACAGGGGTTTGTAGCAATCCAGGAGGCTTTTGTGTTGTGACACACTTTATTGAGTAGCTGACAAGTGAGGATGCCCTGTTGAACCTGATCTTGTAACAGGGAGGATCTGGTCAGGAATATGAAAGTCATGGACAGCCTTGACTGCAATGACTTGGTGTAGCTTCTCCTGAGAGTAGGAAGCAGAGCAAAAAGCATCACAGCCGTGGACTCAGGAGAGCAAACTTCAGCCTGTTTTGGGATCTGCTTAGAAGACTGTATTGGAGAGACGGGAGCAGGAGATCTGGTTTACTTCTAGGGAGGGATTACTACTTCTCAGGATTGATTCACCTTTATCAACAGGAATGTAACTAAGCATGGATGAACAAAGAGCTCCTGTCTACAGTCAGGAGGTGGGGGAAAAAAAAAGAAAAGCATACAGTTGAAGCAGGGACAGGTGATGGATATGCAGACACTGTCCAGGCATAGAGGGATGTGCTTAGAAAAGGGAAAACTCATCTGGCGTTAAATATGGAGAGATATACAAAGGACACAAAGCTTCTTCAGGTACCTCATTCAGCAAAAGGAAGACTGGGAAAATGTGAGCGTGATGCTGAATGGGGTGGAGGATCTAGTGAAAAAGGACAAGGTACTTCACAACTTCTTGACCTCAGTTTGCTTGTACAATTCCTTTTAGGAAGCCCAGGTTCTTGAGACCAGTGCAAAATCTGCAATGGAGAAGACTTGATGCTCAGTGGACAAGGATCAAATTAGGGAACATTTAAACTAAAAGGGATCTGATGTGGAATAAATGGAGGATTGCTGAGGGAGCTGGATGGTATTGTGTATCCACTCAATTTTACTATGAAAAGTTATTATGATGATGGTGATCGGGGGGAGGTTCCAAAGGACTGGAAGAAAGCAAATGTCACCCTCATCCTCCAGAAGGAGAAACAGGGAAACTGTGGGTCAAGTCAACCTTGCATGGATCCCTTGGAAGGCGATGGAGCAAATCCTCCTGGAAATTGTTTCAAATAATATGAAGGGCAGTAAGATCTCTGGGAGTTGTCATCATGGATTAATGACTTAGCCAAACTGACATCCTGTGAGATGACTGGCCTCTTGATTCTGAGGTATAATGGAACAAATAATGTGGAATACTGGGAAGAACACTGCAGAGCTACAGCAAGGACATTTAGTTTATCATAACTGTAATTGGCAAGTAAACATGATAAGAATTCTGCTGAGCATAATCCCAATATATTTGTTTGAGGTTTTGATACTAATTTGCATTGAGAACAGGAGCAACAACTTTATACAAGATGCAGAATATTTTTATGACGTGTGCTGGCAATAAGTAGTACTAAATAGGAAGTAAAATAGAAGTAGCCGAAGGTAAGGGAAATTGTGAGTAAAGTATTACAGGAAGAAGACTTTAATACAGTAGTTAGCAATGGATCAGAAGCTCATGCCATTAGTTCTGAGTGTCTGGGATCATGTGTCATTTGTCAGTCTTTTAACTGAAAAATCTATAAAGATACAGTTCTGCTTGTTAACTGCAGTCCTCTGGAGATGCTTCACTGCCTTCGCAGGGGCAAGTTGCTTGGGCAGAATTGTGTGGAGAACAGCTTCAAGCATGGAAGTGCTAGAATTGTGAAAGTACCATAAAGCTTGAGTTTGTATTTCTGAAAATCTTGGGTTTTGGTTTTTTTTTTTTTATTATGTTATTAGGATAGCATCTGTCTTTACTTATGGAAGTAGCTGAACGGCAACTGAAAGTAATTTTTGTTTGAAAGTTTGTACAAATTGTTCTAAAATATTAAGGGTATTGCAGGAAGATAACACTGAGCATGGAAATGAATTTAGTATGTCTAATTAAGGATTATTAACATGTACGTTTTCAAACTAATTTCATGTTTATATACAGGATGTGAACAGGTGCATTGAAGCTCTTGATGAACTTGCATCTCTTCAAGTCACAATGCAGCAAGCTCAGAAACATACAGAGATGATTCTGACTCTGAAGAAGGTGAGATCTGCAGTATTAATCAAAGTAAGCTGGGTGTTGTCATAAAATGGTATCAGTGTTATTTACCTCTGCAGTACTGTGTCCAGATCTAGTCAACACAATTCGAGAACCATGTGAACAGATCAAAGGGCCCAAAGGAGGGCCATGAAGACAATCAAATGGCTTGAAAACTTGTCCTATAAAGGAAAGATTGAAGGGATTAGGTCTTTCCTTCCCAGAGGAGTCTCATGGGGGATTTCATCAGCTAGAAAGAGGACAGAGGCTCTCCACAAGGAGCCACATGGAGAAGACATGGGACAGAGGATACAAGTTGCACTGAGAGAAGTTTCATCTAAGTTACACCAAAAAAAAGGTTTTTTTTATAGTGAGAACAATCAACCACTGGAACAAAAACTCCCCAGGGGTGTGGTGAAGTCCCCATCACTGGGCATTTGTAAGATGTGATTGGACAAGGTGCCAAATAATCTCATCCAGGAGGCCTTTTCCACAAAGAGTTGGACCATACCATCTCTCAAGGTCCCTTCCAACTTGGGCTGTTCTGTGTTTTTGGGATATTTTGGAGAGTATAGAAGTCTATTATCTCATTTCAGGTTAGATTAAGAATTTCATCTAGCATTTGATGAATTATGTAGGTATTTAGAATCGTTATGTGGAGCTGATTGTTTTCTTACTTTGATTTCAGATAAGGAAATTCAAAGTTAGCCAAGTTATCATGGAGAAATCTACAATGCTCTATAACAAGTTCAAGACTATGTTTCTGGTTGGGGAAGGAGATTCTGTTCTTTCCCAAGTACTAAATAAGTCACTCGCTGAACAGAAGCAGCATGAGGAAGCCAACAAAACCAAAGAACAGTGGAAGAAAGGTGCAAACAAAAAAAATGAAAAAGACCAAACAGGTATGTCACTGTATTTTTAGTTTCTTGTCATATAAAAGACCCATCAGTGTCTGAGCCAGCTTGTCCTTGGTGTAGGAATTCTACTTGTCTTTTAAAACCTTTATGTATCTAAAACAGTTAAGGATTATACTGCCATAGCAAAGATTGAAGTTCAAGGCTATTTTACTTTTATTGCTTTAAAGGAAGGGCTTTTGCAAGAACCATTTTTTGCTTCTCTGTAAATTTTTTAACTTTAACTCATGGAATAATAAAAATAAATTCAAAAAAGAACCACACTAAACATAAGGTAGAATAACATACTGCCTTCCATTCCTCAAGTAGCCTTTTGGTGCCTAGACCTTCTGCCTGTGCTTCTAACTGCTTCATTTCCTTCACTAGCTTCTTCCTAGATCATGCATGCTACATGTCAGCAGCAGTTTTTAACTACTCATGTGCTACTTCTGTGACTCAACTTCAGTGGTTCAGTCTTGAAAGTGAAGAAATAATCAGTATTTAGGGACGAAACAGGCCTTTATGATTTCAGCAGCATTATTCCAGATTAATCATGAGTTCATGTACAAGTACAGTGTGGTATTGAAGCTTTCCCTAGTAAGCATGCTTTACAAGAACTTAAGTCAGTTATAAGAAAAGCAGTAAAAAAGATACTTGCATTTTTACTTAGAGAAATGGAATGAGACAGAGACACTGGGACGCTATGTTGCGAATTAATCAAAGTCCTTGAAGATCCTTGACTTGCACAGTTACTAGAAACACATTCTGTTTACTTTGAACTTGAATCCTGGGAGAAGAGCTTCAGAAAGCTGTTGATTTCTGTTTGCTACAAAGAGAAATTCTGGTTCATATGTTCATACTAATGCTCTTTTTAAAAATTGAACCACTGAACCCTTACTGTCTTTATGAAGCACCACTGCAGAAGCCTGTACTTCAGGTGAAGTACAGCTTCAGACTGTCTGTGCTGTAACAGAGAATTATAGTGCTTGTTCCTTCATTGAATTCCTCCCATGGCATTCAAGTTCAAAACTGATTCTGAGCAAGTCTAAATAGATCAGCTACTAGAATGGCATCTTAAAGTGAATCTGCTCAAAATTCACTGGCTTGTAATACTGGGACCAAAAACATGTTTGTCACAGAAACTTTAAGAGGTTAAATATTCCTGCTTTGACTTCACTAAACACAACTGCTACATAGTGTATTTTTTTTTTTCAGCTTGAAAATTGCATGTTCTAACTAAATGCTTTTACTCCATTTATAAATACTGTTTGGCATGTTTTGACTGCATATGTAGTTGTTAGAGTTAAGAGTAAACAAGAAGCCATGGAACCAGTAACCTGTCCAGTTGAAGTTTAAAAACATTGTCTGATGAGGTTAGAGTGGTAAATCCAGAATGTATTGCTGAATTATAAATTATTATCCCTTAATGCCCAGAATATAAATAAGCATTAGTCCTGGTGTCTGTGGTCTGGCAAGCACAGGAGCTCAAAATCACATGAAATACATACACTGTTGATTTCCCATTATAAAAATTAGGTCATGAGGCTTATTGCAGGGAATTTTCAGAAGACGAAGCTGTAACAGTTAGTTGATTTTTGTGTTGTTTCAGCTGCTGGGTATTAAGGGGAGGGTGAAATATCTATAGTGATTTTAGTTGATGAACATGAAGAAATTATCTGGGGCTTTTTATAGCAGTTTTGCTGCTGATAATACTGTATTCTTTCTGTGCTCTTTCATGTTGAAGGTCCAAAGGTTCTGAATGGAGGGTCTGAAGCTCAAGACAACAACCAGCCACAACACAATGGAGAGAACACTGAGGAAAAGAAAGATAGGCATGAAGTTGGAACTAAGAAAAAGTGAGTTAACCTTACTGAATTAAGGATCTGTTCTGCTCTAGGACAATGATGCAAAATAGAACAGCAGTAGATTGAAGTTACTTAACCTTGCTGAGGTACTGTTTTCCTCCCAGAGTTTACTCTCAGCTTTAGAGGTGGTAATAGCAAGCACATCTTCTGTTGTATGAACATTTTTAAAGTTACTTTGCTCACTGCTATGGTGGAGACTTAGAAAAAAGCTACAGAATATCCTGTTAGGAGAAAATCAGGATGTGGTGTGTCAAGGCAAAGCCTCAGCTTTCTCCTATGTTTTAGACCACTCGATATTATCAAATTGGATGTAAAGGAAGCCTGAACCAAGTCTTACAGAATGTAATGGGATTTGTCAGGATTTTTTGTGAAATAATGTGTTCCAATCAATAGCCAAGCCCCTTGAATTAGTTTTCTGTGGTGTAGCTGTAGAATTGCCCAAATGCAGGTTAACAGTAGGCTAGAACATAGACCTAAAGTTATCCTTGAGCTGAACAGTTTTGTTACACCACTTTGTTTTGTCTAACCACTTCTGTGTCTTGTGCTCAGGGATTCCTTTTGTTCAGCAGTATCTACTAAGACAAGCTTTACTTTCATCACCATATTCACACAAGCCAGAAGAAACTGCAGTTATCTGGCATTCGTTTGTCTGCCAAGTTAAAACCGTATAAATTAGTGGAATGCTGACAGTATTTACTGTAAGGTAGACTTAAGGCTTTGTTCTGTTTAAGATGAAAATTAATTTGATGTGTATTGAGAGGTAGCCTCAGAGCTGCTGGCTTCTAATTACATAGCCTTCAGAAGTGACACTTCGGAGTTTGCTCTCATTTGCTCTGAACAAGCAGCATGTTACGGGAATGTGGTGAAGGCACCAAGCACAGGTTCCTAAGGCAGCCTTATTTTTGATTGTCTTTATCTGGCCAAATCACAATACAGAACCAAGTGCAACACATGAGTTACTTGGCATTAATGGTAGAACAGTTCAGCAATTAAAGAATAAACTTGGCCAGGTATTTTTAAATAAGGGACTACTAAATTGGTTCTCCAAGGCAGAATTTTTTCATGGCCTGCTCCTTTCCTCGTTCTTGCAGAACCTGACAGCACTTTCATTTTTGAGTGGCAGAGAGACATTCTCAGTTAGATTGCCCTTTGTATTTCTGACTAAAAGAATTAAGAATATTCAAGCGCATGCATGAGACCTGAGTGGACATTGGTCAAAAGAAATTTAAGGCAGATAGTTTAGATAGCTATGCATCATGCCTGAAGGAGGCTGTTGAATGTAGCTGTCTAAAAAAGCAGCTTTGCAGCAAGACCACTTCTGTTTTTAGTACTCAGTAATTGTATCTGTAAAACTTAAGATATTTGTCTTCCATGAATGAGTTAGTGAGGATGTCCTGTTCTGTTAATAAACATCTGTCGCTTTAAACATGTGTAGTGTTTGAACTCTGCACATCAACAATTTCTTTAAGCAAAGTAACTCACTTTACAAAAATATCTGGTAGAGTACTTGGAAGTAGTTTCTGTGGGCTTGTACTCGTCAATTGGCTAACACTTGTGAACCAGATTTTGTAACATCTCTTGCAAGAAATGCCTGTTCTAAATTGAAGCCACAGGCTGGTGTCTGTCCATCATATGTACATCCTTTTGGTCACTATTTTTCATACATTTTTATTTGCAATATTCAGTTTCTTAGAAGTAAGAAACCAGTAAGCAAGGTAGCAATAGGACGAGAGGCAATGGTTTTAAACCGGAGCAGAGTAGATATTAGTTGGACATAAGGAGAAGGTTCTTTACAAGGAGCATGGCAAAAGGTTAGAACAATCCCTGCCCAGGGTTGTGTTTCAGGCCCCATCCCTGGAGATGTTCAAGATCAGACTTGATGTGGCCCTCGGCAACCTGATCTAGCTGGAATGTCCTCGCTTACTGCAGGGTGATTGTACAAGACGACCTTTGAGGGTCCTTTCTAATGCAGTGCAATCTGTGAATCTGTAAAATAAATATGAACCAATAGTCAATGTTCAGACACCCCTGCAGTTCACATTCCTGCCTCCTAAGCAAATAATTTGTAAACTTCTCAAATCACAGGGCAGTTCTAACTCACTCCTTTTGCTAATTAAAGATAAGAACTGTCTGTAGCTTTCTGAAGATGTACTTAAGAAATTTAGGAAGATGGAGGATGCATAACTTAAGTACTCCTGAAGTGATTTGCACTTGCAAACATTTTTCTGTTCTCGTTCGGTAAAAACACGTGCTGCTTCCTTAGGTCACCTTGCTGTTTGGGACACATAATGGATTTATTCCAGGCTACTAAAAAACTAAGTTGGTGAAGTATGTTAAACCAGATGATCTGTGTGAATGAAACACAAATCAACTTCCGAATGACTGCCATTCACAGCCAGTCATAAGTATTGATGTGAGGTTAATGGCTGCCAGCTCTCAGATTCACACTTAGGGGCCAAGAGTAAGAGAGCAGATGGCACAGCTGGCATCACTACTTGCCTCCATTATCCAGACTTTCTGGAATAAGTCTTACTTCTCAGTATTTTTACAGAGTCATTAATGCTGCTTTATTTTGTTTCTAGGACATGTGGTGAAGAGAGAGAGCTTGAAAAGCCAGCAAAAGATTCTGCATTTGAAAGCAAATGACACCACTGGAGTAATTTTTTAAAATACAAATCTAAGGGGATCATTAAGTTTTGCATTTGAAATCTATAGACTGCTGAAAGTTTAAAATAATTTTATAAGCATAGTATTTTAAAGTTAAATTTTGTGGAATAAAAGCCCCTTCATAATCTTGGTTTTAAAGTATTTAAACACTTTTGCCAAGTTTTGTCCAGTATTAACAGGTAGCACATTTCAAAATATTAACTTCCACTTAGAAAACAAATGCTTACATGTTACAGGACTTAGAGTTGTAGTATATTTTTACCTGACTACTGTATGTTTGTCTAGCAGGAAAAAGTGTAAATGCTTTTAACTGCCTGATTGCTTTGTCTGTATGAAACCTGTCCCCCTCCTATGATACTGACCTCTGTTTGTGCATAGTTTTTCAACTGTTGTTGGAATGTCTTCCACTGTGTTTTCTAGGAGTTGGATGCAGCATTTTTATAGCTGTTAAAATGTTAATGTACGAGTATACTTAATCACCTTTTGTAAACAAGTTCTAGTTCTGTTCTTGCAAAACTCATTGTGCCAATTTACTGCAGTGTGACCTCACAGTATGCTTCTGGTATAATAAATATACTAGAAAGAACCGTGGTGTTCCCACAAAATCTGTTGATGCACACTGACTGGAAAACACTGTCCTGAACAACTTATGAAAATAAAGAATTTAAACTGATAGAGACTGGCTTTTAACACAGGCAAAAAAATTCATAGGCACGACATGTGTCTGGTTTTAGTACTGTCTCAGTTTTACAGCCTTGGTGATGACTGATTGTTTATAGTTAGGCTGACATTGCTTACCTTAGGATAAGATGGTCTCAGAGAGGAATTCATGAAGTTACGCTGACACTGTCTCCCATAAGATAAGAGTGTGGCAAGATAGCTGTTTTTTAAGGGTGAAAAGTCAGGGATTCCCAAAGCACCAGGCAAAGATCCTTGAGTATTAACATTGTTTGTTAACGTCAGGAACGTCCTGCGAACTGGTGTCCTGACATTGAACTTCCCCAATTATAATGTAAAAAACTACGTCTCCTACCTAGAGAAGCGTCTTACCCACATAAGCCCTTTACCCCCTGAACATGCACAAGTGTAGCTGTATCTTTACAGTGAAGCAAGGAAGAAACTAGCCAGTGGCTAGTTAGTAGGCACCCACATAAGGCATAGCTAATAGATTTTGATGTATAAATGTCTCCTGCAAATTTCAGATGGTGTGCTGGCTATGTGGCTTTGCACCCTTGTCTGTGTAGAGCTAGAATAAAACAAGTGTCATGACTCTTGTGTGTCAACTGGCTTTTGCATACCCAGTAAACAGTCCAGACTGGGCATGACACTGGCATTAATTTCAGGATTTCTGGCTTGAATTTTAACAAGAATACTGAAAAAGTGTTTTGGAAAAAAAGTCCTAAAGGCATGAAAGAGAATGAAACAGGTAGAAGCTCCTCTGAAAATTCGTAATCTTGAGTCATGCACTTGTCTAATATCAGAACTAGGAACAACTTGTGACTGGAAAATGGTATTTGACAGCCTAGAAATTAGAGTTGAATAGTTCCAAGAACCTTCAGAGACCGTGTGTGCCCCATGCACTCACTAAACAGAAGCTGCTGCTTATTCCTGTCTTGTCGATGTGCACTGTTTGTATCGCAGTGCACCTAGATGATGTTAACTGCTTCTGTAGAATGTCCTTAAGCAAAACAAGTTATATTTATTTCTTGTCTCATCTGTAACCAAACAATTCTGCCTCATCTTAATGTGGAAAAGCCAACAGAGGGGTGTTTATGTCACCATTAAACAACACAGTTCACCAGCAGCTATATTTATAGAGCCCGTTTTCCTGCGTTTGTACAGCAGACTTCCATTCATGCATGTTTTCTAAAGACTTCCTCACTGTACTGAGTACTAAGTTCCATAGATGCAAGCATTTTTTTTAATCATTCCTTACAACTCCACTATCGTTTATGTCAGTGGACAGTAGCATGTGCACATGTGTAACTGTACTGATCTGAACAAACCCATGATTTGCACATATTTACACAATGGTACTATTTCCACTCTGCCTGCCTTACTGAAGTTGCCAGCACCCTAAAGGTGTCTATTATCTCTTCACAGCTCTGTTAATCAAAGAGGGTAGAGATGTGAAGAGTGCCTGGGGAAGGCCTTGATGCTGTTCAGTATCTTCATCAATATCAGAGACAGCAAGACTGAGGGCACCCTGAGTGCCACCAAGTTGAGTGGTGCAGTTGATAAGTCTGAAGGGTGGGGTGCCATCCAGAGGGACCTGGACAGGCTGGAGAGCTGGGCTGAGGAGAATCTTGCAATGTTCAATATGGCAAAGCATAAGGTCCTGCACCTAGGCGAGGAGAACCCTTGGTATCAATACAGTCTGGGGAATGATGAAATTGAGAGCAGCCCTGCAGAAAAGGACTTAGGGGTACCGATGGATGAGAAGCTGGACATGTGCCAACGACATCTACTTGTAGCCCAAAAGGCAAATCACACTGTGGGCTGCGTGCATCCAAAGAAGTGTGGCTAACAGGACCAGAGAGGTGAATCTGCTACTTTGCTCTAGCAAGACCTCACCTGGAGTAGTGTGTCCAGATTTAGTGCCGTTTGCACAAGGACATGGACCGGATGGAGCAGGTCCAGAGGAGGGCCACAAAGATGGTGAAGGGGTTGGAACACCTGCTGTAAGGACAGGCTGAGGGAACTGGGGTTCTTTAGCCTGGAGAAGAGAAGGCTGGGAAGACCTAATAGCAACCGTCCAGTACCTGAAGGGGGCCTTACAATAAGGCTGGAAAGGGACTGTGATAGGATATGGGGCAATGGTTTCAAACTAGAGAAGGGTAAATTTAGACTGGGTGTTAGAGACAAGTTCATGATCATGAGGGTAGTAGAACCCTGGAACCAGGTTGCCCAGGGAGGTAATTGAGGCCCCATCCTTGGAAATAATCAAGATCAGATGGGACAGGGCTAAGAGTGACTTTTATCTGGTGGAGGATGTCCCTGCTTACTGCAGGGAAGGTTGGACTAGATGACCTTTGGAGGATCCTTCCAACCCAAACCATTCTGTAATTAATTCTATCTTGCTGATCAAAGACAGCAGACTCCTCAGGGACTTTTTGAACAAAACGCGACAGCAGCCAGCTACAGTAGCACTTTGTACTAACACCTTGGCTACCTTGGGAAATAGATACAGGCATTCAGGAAGGTTAAGGATTAAATACTGAAGCCTGTATTTACAAAGCAGAATCCACTTGCATAGTTAGCAGAAGTCAAAACTCAGCTTGTGTTGTCCCAAAAATGGACTCTGCTCCGTGCACAAAGTCCAACTCAAACACAGAAAAGAGACAAGGTACATTCCAATCCTGTGCAGGATCAGGCGTAAGCAGGGTGATGTCAAGAAGCCAACACCTCTCCCGAGGCATAAGCTGGGTCTTATCTACAAAACAGTAGAAATGTACCATTCCCTTGCCTTGATGCTCCTGCTGTCTCTTGGGACCACCTGGTACTTACCCAGGCATGACATCACTTCCCCCTGGTTGCAAAATACAAAACCCTGGGTCTCTCTGAGGGGTGGGATACTCACAATGTAATTACCAACAGAAAAGGGCACCATTTTAGCAATAACTGTTACCACTTCCTTTCACAAGACTCTGCCTCCTTTTAAGCTTAATGTCCCATTATTGCCCCTTAAGGCTTTATCTTAGTCAACCTTCCAAAAACTACAGCACAGGAAGTTCCACCTCAACATGAGGAAGAACTTCTTTACTGTAAGGGTCACGGAGCACTGGAACAGGCTCCTGAGAGAAGTTGTGGAATCTCCTTCTCTGAGACTTTCAAGACCCCTCTGCACATGTTCCTGCATGACCTGTGCTAGATTCTATTGCCTGTCTCTGTCAGAGGGGATTGGAGTTGATCTATAGAGGTCCTTTTCAACCCCTAACATCCTGTGATCCTGTGAACTGGAAAGATGTTAGGATTTTGAATACAGCAATCTCCCACAGAAAGGCTAAAACACACAACTAGTTACTAAATGCTGGAATTGCTTGCAAAGTATTTCCTGTGGATAGTGTTCACAAGCATGTATTTGTGTAATAGAATAGTTTATATACCCACCGCAACGCTACAGGCGGGATTTAGTCCAAAATCCATACAGTTTATTAATTGTGATATTCAGGAATATCGCCATAGATCATATTTTTAAATAATAGGTTCTTTGCATGGTCATGAAAAGGATTACACAGAGGGAAAACAGGGAATCTAGAACACTTAAGAAATAACTAGCAATAATGTAGCAAACATTAAACTGTTTTGGAAAGAGAATCTTCTGGTAAGGANTCTTTCACAGCCTATAATATAATTATTTTCATTAAAATATTCCAATTAGCCTCAAACCAGCACACATGGAGGTTTGCAGAGGTGCAGGCAGGATGTCTTGCAGATGTGCGGAGAGCACGACATTGGTGGCAATTCTCACCACACTGTGAGGGACTTAATACCTTCTGGTAAACTTGAGACATGGCAAGTTTCCATGTAGTCTAAGTTTGTACATCAAAGCTAAGCTGGTCTGAAGCACAAGGCAGAGCAGAGCACACTGCTTGCAACATCTTAATTTACATTATTTGCCCAAGTGTAATGGCTTCTTTAGTCATGAAATTCACCAATCAGAATAGCACTTTGCCAAACTGACTGTATTAGATGAAACCAGGGCTTGCTAACCCTTATTTGGGCAAAACACTAACAAGTGCATGAACACCTGTTTATCACTTTAGGAGGGAACATAATGACCCAAGCCTTTGTCTTCCTCCTGCCCATCAGCAGAAGGGTGGGGCAAGCCAGGACATGCTTTAGGCCTACTGGCCTTCCGGGACACCCACACTGAATAACTTTAAAGTTTTAGGTTAAACCTGGAAGATCAATAACCATGGCAGCTCCCACTACAAAATTCTCGTTGAACGAGATATTTGACCTCTGCAGATCTTAAGGCAATTTTCATCATTTCACAACAGACTGCTATTAAGAGACTAAAAGGGGCATAAAGCTAGACCAACAGATGGCATCACTGTCATGCAATTTCCACACACAGGTAGTTGCTGTACACTGGAATTTGCATATTTCTACATACAGCTAGTCATAAGATGTATTTTATTGCTTTAGCAAACTAAACCAATTTCCACTTCCGCCCTCAAAAGTGTTTGTATAAAGAGGCTAAACAGGAATTGTCATTGGTACTTCCCGATTTTAGTCATTCCTTTGAATCAAATCCCCTTTTAGCCTAAAAAAAAGTAGTGTGTATTCAACAAATAGCCCAAATCCACCTTGTTTTCACGAGCATTGATTAGCTAACACAGGTCTTTCACAACCTTTTCAGAAATGAGTGAACCACATACACTACTTAAAAGGGTTAACTGAGACGGGCAGAAAAGAGGAAGCTCCTGATTGTATGCTGCTAGTCACTAAAATCCTGTATGCATTTAGTTGCACTGGCTTTTATTGCCTGAATTTACTTTCACTGCTTGTTTACAAACCAGAAGTAACATAAACCCACAGAATCTGGATGATTGTAGAAATGGTCATTTCACCTTCCTTGCAGCTTTATTATAAGGAAAAAAAAAAAGTTATCTTGCTTTAAAAAAAAAAAAAAAAAAAAAAAAAGGGGAAAAAAAAAGGAAAAAAAAAGGCAAACAAAAGGCATAAATACCAAATAGTGACAAGGGATTAAAAAAAATATTATGAATTAATAAAACTGGTTGGAAATTTTGACCAGATTTACAGATTGCACTGGATTGGACGATACCCTCAAAGGTCATCATGTCTAATACCCCTGCAATGAGCAGGAACACCTTCAGTTAGGTCAGGCTGACCAGGGCCACATGGAGTCTGATCTTGAATGTCTCCAGGGATGGGGCCTCAACCACATTCCTGGGTAGCCTGTTCCAATATTTTTCCTCTCCCATTGTAAAGAACTTCTTCCTTATGTCCAACCTAAATCTACCTTGCTCCAGTTTAGAACTATTGTCCCTTGTCCTATCAGTACNCCTGCAATGAGCAGGAACACCTTCAGTTAGGTCAGGCTGACCAGGGCCACATGGAGTCTGATCTTGAATGTCTCCAGGGATGGGGCCTCAACCACATTCCTGGGTAGCCTGTTCCAATATTTTTCCTCTCCCATTGTAAAGAACTTCTTCCTTATGTCCAACCTAAATCTACCTTGCTCCAGTTTAGAACTATTGTCCCTTGTCCTATCAGTACGAGTCCTTCCCCAGCCTTCCTGTAGATCCCCTTCAGATATAGAAATGCTGCTGTAAGGTCTCCCCAAGACCTTCTCCTCTCTGAGCTGAACAGCCTCAATTCTTTCAGCCTGTCTTCACAGGGGAGGTGCTCCAGTCCTCTCTGATCACCTTTCCAGCCCTTCTCTGGACCCACTCCAGCAGGTCCATGTCTCTCTTGCATTGTGGACCCCAGACCTGGATTACTGTGAGGTCACAGCAGAGCAGAGCAAAAGACCAAAATCACTTCTCTCAACCTGTTGTCCCCACTTCTTTTGATGCAGCCCAGGATGTGATTTGCCTTCTGGACTGCAAGTGTACATTGCTGGCTTGTGTTCAGCTTCTTGTCCACCAGTACTCCCAAGCCGCCCCATGAACACCAACACCATTCAACAAGTAACTAAGACACAAATATCCAGCTGGTGTCATAGAAATTCAATCATGAATGGGCAGCTGAATGCAATTCAAAAAGACATATTAAATCAAGACCAGACTCAGCTGTCCAGTGACACCTCCTTTAAAACTTGTGATTTTGTTCCAGTGCTGAATAGGAGGAGGTTGGGGGAAGAGTAGCAGCTTCAGAGGGATATACCGAAGCTGCAACTGGAGCTGCATTGCAGAGGATTTTTAAAGCAGCTGTCACAACACTACAAAGTAGTCCAGCCTTAGCAGCTTAACTGGGGACAGTTAAGGTGGACACAGTATTCCCTCTTCTGGAGATTCCAGGAACGTAAGAGAACTATCACCACCTGCTGTTTGGAGTGCTTGGTTCACTACTGTTTTCAAAATGTACAGGCCAACTGAGTGACTTACAAGACTCCTCCCTCACCCCGAAAAAATAAGTGTTGGCTGGATTTTGTTTTCCCCTCATAAAAACCAGCATAGATTTATATTTACATATAGACCATGGGAAAGCAGTCTGATATGTGAGTGGAGTCCTAATATCNAGCCCAGGACTCGGTTGCTGTCTGGGCTGCACGCGCACACTGCAGGCTCATGTTGAGCTTTTCATCAACCCAGACCCCCAGGTCCTTTTCCTCAGGGCTGCTCTCCAGACATTCACCACCCAGCCTGTATTTGTGCTTGGGATTGTGCCTACCCAGGTGCAGGACCTTGCACTTGGCCTTGCTGAATTTCATTGCGTAAGGCATCTTCATTTTGAGACATTTAAGATAACTAAGTAAGCACTTGAAGAATCTGCTGCCACAAGACCCCAAGAGAAACTAACTGTCGAACACACCTGTATGCAGGCTGTCTTGGCAAGAAGTCTTTTACTGCAACCAGAACCAGGCTTTTTTTAAGAAGTAGCTGATGTTTTTAAAAGAGAAGCAATTAGCACTGCTATCTTTCTTAAACAGGAAATATTTCCACTAAACCCTGTGAATTCCAGATGACTTGAAAAACAAGGCACTGGATAAAGTGTATTGTTTCAGCATGCAGTTTCAACTTCGCATCAGACTAGCAAGTACAAATTGGTCACACTTTAATAAAAAACAACAATACTTACAATAAAAGAATATAACTAAGAAAATAAGTCCACAGTGAACAATACTTAATGAAGAGTTAAAAACGCACACACTGCAAACTGTTAACGAAGTTATCTGAAAGGCAGGCTACAATTAAGTGATCTGTGACAAGTGATTCACTCTTAATGGAATCAGTTCCCAGAGTCAGAATGCAAGGGCAGCAGCTGACCAGTTTCTGAAATTAATTCTGAGCTTCTCTCTCAGCAATCATTATTCTCCCTGGAAATTCGGCACTGTTCACCATTCTTCAGAGATGACAACTGCCAGTTTTCAAGGTACGATGCCTAAATACCACATTCGCATCCTCTGAGGTCCACAAAAGCCTCGCATGCAGAGAAATTCTCAAAATTATGGCTGCTTTTGCAAGGTATTATCTTCTAAAACATTCTTATTTTCAGAGTCCATCATCTCCAAATGTCTGTATTGCTGACAGAGTTACTAGAAAATGGAACTTACTAGACCTTAGCACATTTTTTCACGCTGTTATTCTTTAAATCCATACTTACCTCCTCAGAAAAGCACACCAGAAAGAATTCATGTGCAAAGGGCTCTTTCCACCTCAGGGGAGAGGATTAAAAGCCTAACCCAAAACCCCACAGTACGCTCAAAACTCAACCTATCTAGTGGCTTTAACAGTCAGAGAGAGCAACAAATTCACCAGTGTAGTTCATCGCAGTGTAGTTCATCGCAGATTCACCAGGACAGTTCATCTGTCTTGTGTTTGTTTCAGTTGAAAATCCCAGGATCAACATAAGGATATGCAAGAAACTCCCCCAGCTTATTGCCTTCCACATCATAATGAAGCATCCGAAAACAAACGTCACAGAATAAGCAAGGATCTGCTGGTGCCAGACTGTCTTTGTTGGTTACCCACCTATAGGTTACAAAACAGAAGCATTTTTTCCATGTGAGTGCAACACATTTGTGAAAAACATCTCAATATCTTACTCAGAGTTGGGAATAGCAGCAGCAAACATCAGTAATAACGTTATAGTGACCAGGTACTGCCTGTGCTGTTTATCTCTTTCCAAACTCGATATCCATTCACTGGGTGTCCTTCATTTTCTAAAGAACCTCTCAAACCTAGGTTGCTGGTAGAGTGCGTAACAAAAATACCAAAACCACCACCACCACAAACAACCCCCAAACAACGAACAAAAAACAAACATACAATAAAATCCCTCAAAAATAAAAACAAACAAACAAAACCAGCTTAGGAATCTTCTGCCCACCTATGGCCCTTTAAGTCACAAATGATTTTTCCCTTGAGGTAAGAACCGATGATACTGAGCAGACAGATAACCGACCCAAACTATTCTGAATAATACCAAATCCATTTACAGCTCTTAACAGAAGGGCCTGGCTGATGCAAACAGGAGGACTGCTGCATATTTCAGCAAATACTGAAGTTAACATGAACACAGATGTCAGCATAAGGAGTGCCTGCCAAGTCACCAAGCAATTCATTTATGGTAGCACTCAGAGGCCATGACAGCTCAAGGCCTCAAGTGATTAAAGATGCTATCCTGCTCAGATTAGAACATGCAGGACAGGCAGGCAAAGCAGCTCCGCAATCCACGCTTTAGCATCTCCCCACTTAAGATTAGTGCTTAATCCTGGTTTTAATTTAATGTATTTTAGTAATGCCCTCCCCATTCCATCTTTCCCCTGTATTGACCCTTTGGCTCCACCTCCCCTTATGGCCAAATGCCTCATAGATTATAACCAGCTGTGAAGGCATCCTAGGGGCTCTGCTGGTAACACTAGGATAGGCTCCCATCATAAGGGGAATTGGGTTTTTTGCCTAATTCCAGGGAAATCCAAGGCTGGACAAGCAAGGTAACAAGGATGCAGGCACTGCATCAAACTGGGAGAAAGTAAGTGCAGTGTTTTTGTTAAATAAATCATTTAGACTTACAGTACCGTAATGGGTAGCCTAGTCTGTAGAACTCCTTTAGAGAAGTTCCTGTTGTCTGTTGAAAGACATTCTCATATCTAAGTAAACATCATTCAAGTGTACAAAGTGCAGTGAATTCACATTCTGCTTCTTTAACTGAAGAAAATCTGTGCATTACAAAAATGTTCTTCCAAGTACAGTTGCACAGCAGAGAGTCTCCAGGTGGAAGTTAGGAGCTTACCTGTAGAGAAAGCTATAAACCTTTGAAAAACCTCTAGATTTTACTACATTGAAGTTGCACAGATGATCCTTCCCTCTGCTTAGATGATGAGTCAACAAAAACTCTGTATGATCTCTGGTAAATTGTTATATTATGCAACATTAATAATCAATATTAATTTTGATACCCAGGTGAAGATTGTTAATAACTATGAAAACTGATTATTAACATTAAATCACAATATTAAATCTCACCAGAAAACTCATTTACTATGTTTGAAATGCACAGTTTGGATATTTATACACACAGGAAACAGGCAAACCTAGAACATTTTAAGAAATAACCAGCAAATGCAAACATTAAAACTGGAGAGAGGTTCTTAGTTTCAGTTATACCTCTTGCCCATCATGGGACCTGAGAGGCTCCTTTCTGCTACTAGGGCAGAAAAGCACAATAGAATCTAGTTACACAACTTCTTAGAGAGAGGCTTTGAACATTTACTCACAAAATAGTATTAGACAGTACCCAAAACTTGAAGGGAATTCTGTCGGTTATCTTGAGGGTCGTTGCAGGCAAAGCAGAGCACAATGTGGCAGGGCTCAGCAGGAAAAGCAAAAGCCAAATACCACGTGGCAAAAGCCTATTTATTGATTGCCCAAAATGTGATGGCCCCTTAAACCATGGAGATTTGCCAGTAAGAATGGCACTTTGCCAAACCTGACCATATTAGGTGAAGTCGGGAGCTTGTTTTCCCTTGTTTGGGAAGTACCAAGTCTGGGTAAGTCTTGTCTTCTCCCTGTGCTCTGCTTTCCCCCCACCCAGAAGAGGGAAAGGGGATGATGAGACCATGCCTGGGCAAGCCAGGACATGTATCTTCCACAACATAAACAAATGTCTGTCACAGGGGGAAAATACAGCTTTTTTCCCTAAAAGTAAGATCTTCAACAGTAACCGATCAACAGCCAAACTCTGTGTATGCAAAGGAACCTGAGACAAATAACCTCTTCAACATGTCGGTTCTTTTGATCACCTGGAATCATTGCCTCCAACTGGACGCTACCTGCAGGAGGCCTTTTTCTAGATAAAGGACTGCTGTGTGTTTAAGGCACTGGGATGTCTTAAGCCAGAGTACAGACCTCCAGAGGGCTACATAGGACCCAGAAAATTGTAAATTGTTATTCTATCCCCTAATTCTGCTATCTCTTTGTAACTTGGCTGTGCAGAGAGTTCTTCCTCTTTCCTCCTTTCGTCTCCTGGGAAAGCATGAAGTCTTACCTGCTATGGGTAAGGATATCAGGCCTATCTGCAGCTTTTGAGTATTTTTCTCTGTGCAATTATGGTCTGGCTGGGTCTAATGTAAGGAGGCACAGGGGTGGGGAGAAAAGAGCATTTAGGCATAGGTATTAAGGCATGGCTGCACAGAAGTTATGAAAAACTTTGGCTCAATGATGTTCTGTGCTAGGGCCAGAGTGGAGAACTGGGCAGAGGTTGACTATGGATTTGTGTCTTTTGGATGTTTTTATACTGTTTTATGTAGTTGTAAATAGTACTTCCATTTAAATAACTTCTAATTCTTCCCAATTCTGTGTGGAGCTCTTCTTGCAAGGCACAAAGAGCATCTGTTTTCACTTCCTAAGCCCAAGACAGGGACAAGGGCCTTGAAACGGTAAAATTTTAGAACATTTGCATGAAGATTATTCACACACCCTATCAAGTACATACAGAGATGTGATTTTTGGGTTTGTTTCAGACTTTTCCAGTGTGGGTGTTTTTTGTTTGGGGTTTTGGGTTTTTTTTGGGGGGGTGGGTTAGTTTGGTTTTTTGTTGTTGTTCTGTTTTTCTCCAGTTGGTGTTGTTATTGCTGTTTTTAAGTTAGTAGCAGCACCTGGGAAAACTTTTCAGACGACAAGTGAAAAGGACTGAGAAGGTAATGTACCTGGCTGTGTATTTTTTGCATACAAAGCATTTTCTGGTACATAACCAGTGTTTCTTGATTAGCAAGGGATAGAGGTTCCGGTCCAGGCAGTCATCACGATGAATGAGCCTTGAGGGAAATAAACAAAGATATAAAATAAAGATGCTGTCACACTTAAATTTATCTGAGCATAAGAAAGGACACTGAAGATAGGCATGATTTTATGTCCTCTGTAAATTCTGACTAGACCTTTGCTTAGAATTTCTTAACACAAAGACCTGGAGATAAAACTCCTAGTTGCACCATCCATGGATTTTATGGTTAGGAATAAAGTCAGTCTGTGTAGTAACTCAGAAGTCTTCAAACCATCTACTTCAGGTGGTCTCTTCTAAGATTTATCTCCTACATATACTAACAGACAAAAACATCACGAGATGAATGTTCAGAGGATCATAAACCTCAGGTCATCTATTCACAATAGCTACACTCTTCCCTGGTGTATTTAAGGAAGGAGATGCAGTTCTTTTGAACACTCCCATGAGTAAAATTAAGACACAAACAAGATCATGTATCAAAACAAGACTATTTATTGCTTACAAACAAAAAAAAGGAAGAAGGAAAGGGAGAGGAAAAGAGAGACAAAAAAATGGAGGGAGAGAGAGAACAGAAGAGATCAAGAGATAGATACCACCCTAGGGTCCTTCTTTGGGGTGGGGAGAGAGATGGTGCTGCAGCTTGGAACATCACAAGTGACATTTCCTCCCTAAGCTGGCATAACTCAGTGTTTTTACACTCTTCCTGGTTCATTCATAGTAGCTCTACCTGGCCCATGCCCTTGTCACATGGGACACACAAGGGACACTGAAGTGCCTCCCAGTGGGTTCACAGGGATCAACACTGAGTGACCCCCACCTCTTATAGCTAGCAACCACACCCCCTGGACAACTGGTGGTGGGCAGAGCTGACACAACAGGCCGCTAGTTGATTATGATCTTTGTTGAGACACTTCTCATATTCTTGATGTAAAAAAACGCATTTAACCTGTGGTCCTACTGGGAGCCAGGAGAACAAGTCCATGTCCCTGCCCTCCCAGGTCTGTATGGGTACATGTGCTAACTTCCTAATCCTAAGTGTTATCTGCTTCACTATCTCCCCATTGCAATAAACTTGTAAACAATAGAATAATCTGATTTCCCACAAAAACCTCCTTCTTCTGCCAACAAATAATTGAGACCCATCTGTGATGGTTTGGGAGTTCCCTGCCTCCCCACACTTTGTAAAAATCACCCAGACTAGAACTCAGCCAGCTGAAAGTTAAGGAATGAAGCTGTATTTACAGCTTAGCACAATATACAAGCAGATAGATACACAATATACATGAATATTTACAGAAATATACAAGTTAAAGGTAATACAGAAACACAGTACCTCTCTCAGAAATCAGAGACCCCAGGAGGGGCTTCCAACCACCCTTCCACCTTCTCCCCACCCCTATACCTTACCCCAAGGTTTGCCTTATGCACAGGATGAATTTGGAGGATCAGCCAGGGGGGTTAGAAGAAAAGTGGTTAGTGAGGTTACTCGGCAGAGAGGAGGCGGCCAGAAGATAGACAGCCCGAGAGTGTCTGCACCCAAGTGTCTTATCTTTGTTTTGTATTCTTTGTCTTAAACATCTCAGCAAGCCTATGAGTGAAGTAGACATCACCACTGTTTCCTTTTCACAGCCTATAATTTTCTGCATTAAAATATTCCAATTAGCCTCAAACCAGCACACCATCCAGTGTTGCAAAACAGCTGTTCTTATCTGTGTGGCTTGATCCACCATGCACTGTCTTGTTGCTGATTATTTCTAAGACTACTTGTAGCCTTAGGATATGATTCAAAGCTACAGATCAGTTTGCAAGCACCGCTAATCAGCTCACTGGGGTTCCAGATATCTGGACTGTAATATTCAACAATCTGCTGGAGAGTCCACTCATCCTTTCCCCATTTTCGTCTGCTACCTCATCACATAAGTGGAGATGTATCTCTTCATTCTCCCTCAATCGTCATATACCTTGATCTCCAGGCTACTTCCTTTGTCACTCTGGCATAAGAAAAATAGTGGATGAATTCTTCCAACTTACAACACCCCAGTCCAATTAGGTGGTAATATTTTATATGCCTGACGCCTGCCTATGCAATAATGCCCTTTCAATGCAGCTGTTCCACTCTCGAATAAGCCTGTGGGGCCCATGGACATCTGGAAAGAGGTAGAATTTGACATGCCCCATGGACCAGTGAAAAGGATGTTGGTCCAGCTCTCCTGGTGGTGTAGGTGGCCTACCATACTACAACAACAAGCTCCTGAGTCATTTCTCCACTTGCATGCCTGATAAAAGGCTGGACCATAACCACTACTAAAATTACATAAACAAGATACATTCTCCTGTGACCAAAATCCTTGAAAGTCCTCAATTCCACCAATTTCATTAACCCATATCCACCCAGACTTGTTATTTTCCCATCCAAGCTCAGGTCTTCAAGCTTGGCTGTCCTAGATTACAATACATAAAAGTCCACGGACATGTGCTTATTCATACAAAAACACCTTTGTATTATATACTACTTAGACAACAGACCCCCTTGGCCTGGATATTGGATTTGCCCTGGGGACATATCCTCTCTTTGCCAAAAGGTGTCATTATCCACTTTGCTGAGGGAGCTCAGCAGCCATCTGTGAGCAATGGGAGTTGAAACCCAAGGCCGGGCTTCCAATCCCTATGGTTCCCTGCAAATCCAACAATTGGTTAAGGTCTTATACAGAAGACGCCTCTTCTGAAACTCACATAAAGAGATTGGTTACAAAAGACCCCTCATTAGGGTCTGAGGAGACATACTCCATGGGTTGATGCCCTGAGGGTACACTGGAATAGCCAGACAAATATCTTGTTCTGAGTTGCTGAGTATCAATGACACTACAAAGAATATACCATAGACAACCATAACCAGATTGTCTTTAACCAGACAATCTTAGACCTTTCTTCTGTTCTGTGACCCAATAAAACCATGCAGAAGATCATTAACTTCATATATTCTTATAGGCAGACCTTGTCTGCAAGAAAGAAAAATGGACTTGGTCCATTTTATGGCAAGGGCAGCAAGTTGTTATTAGGAAGATGGAATAATCCACCTTGTATTAATCTTATGTTCCTTTCTGTATGTTTCGCTTTCCAGGCATATTTGTTCATTGGAGCTTCCAGTACCAGGCATATGGCTTCCACAGTGGGGAGTCTGAACAACACTGGTTGGTCTTGAGAATGTGACAGGTTTTTAGGATGATCAGGGTGGTGTTTGGCACGTTTTTTGGGGCTTTTTTGCAAAATGTTGTAATTTTCAGGCCTCTATTTACTTCCCGATGATTATTAATGCTAGTCACAGCTTCCCTTAGTTGCCCAGCATATCCTTGTGTACAACAAGCCATCAGCTCTCCCCACAATCCCATTTGCCTGTGAGTAATTTGGAGTATTAACACACCCATGAAATTCTCTCCCACGCTGCCAGGTCTCCCACAGCCTCTTCCCCTCCCTCAAGTGCAGGGGGTCATTTTCCAGAGAGTGCTTTTCTAAGTGGCTAGGACGTTGTTCGCAAGCAGACACACAAGTGGCCAACCTCAGACTTTGGCCTCACAATAGAGATCTTTGGCTCCAGAGTGTTTTCTTTTCACATGTATCCATTCTAACAACCACTTCAAACCTTCTGCTATTTGGGTGTTTTGCAGGGCAGCCAGTTAGGCTAGCTCATCTGCTTTGCCATTCCATTGGCTCACAGGAGTACTACCTTGTTGGTGGAAAGCCACCCAGCCCACTGCAAACTTCCCTTGTCTATCAATAGTTACAATACCCTGCCATTTCTCCTCCTGCCACACAAGTATCCTAATAACCTCCCATTCATTCTGCTCAAAAAATTGAAGCCATTCAGTGCAGCCCTTAAATACAGCATAGGAATCAGTACAAATATTGACAGGAGAAGTAGATACAGTCTTTCTGGAAGTGACAGGTAATGATGGAGAACCAANTATTGGTATTAACAGATACTTTTTCCAGTTGACCAGAAGCTTTTTCCTGTCACACAAACAAAACCTGGAAAGTTACCAAAGTGTTATTACAAGAAATAATACCCTGCTTTGGGGTACCTGTTGCTATCTCTTCTGATCAAGGTTCACACTTTGTGGCCAAAATGGTACAAGTGAGCAAAATTTTAGAAATTGATTGGCAACTACACACTCCATAAAATCCACAATCAAGTGGACAAGTGGAGAAAAATGAATCATCTGATTAAAACACAAATAATTAAAACTGGACAAGAGGCAAATTTGCCATGGTCTCAAGCACTACCCATTGCCCTGCTTTGCCTTAGAAGCAAGCAGAGGAATAAAGAAGAGTTAAGCCCCTTCAAAATAATATTTGGGCAACAGACCCAGGGGACACCGATCAATTTAAAGAGGAGACTTTTAATCGATACGTAAAGCAAATTCGTAAGAACTTGATGGCAATAAATAAACAAGTAATTGGTTTACGAGCAAGAGGCCTATGGCCCAGTGCATAACATAGAATCAGGAGATTATGTCTATTTCAGACCACCCATTGGAGCCCAACTGGATCAGATCATTCCAAGTCCTAATAACATCATTCACTGCCATCAAGATCAAGGAGCAAACAGCATGGATTCACCATCTGAAAGTCAAATCTGTGAAAGAAGAAAAGTGGAAGGTGGAGGATTTGGGAAACAACCGCCTAAGGTTACAGAAGGATGGAGATAGCCCATTGTAATCATAATTTGGATGACAATGCAAGAGGCCAGACTTGGGAACAAAATCCATTCTTTCAAGTAATCAATCAATAGTACACAGCCTGAATGTAAGTGGTTGTTGGATATGCATGGCTCTTCTCAGAGACTCACAGGAAGTACCCCTATTTGGGACCTCATAGGGACTCCAGGAAGTTTGGGAATGGCTCATATCATGGCTACTCAACTTAAAATGGTTGAAGTGATTGTTGTTGATTTTGGCTTTTCTTCTGTTTTTAGCAATCACTAAGTTGTTGTCTAGTCCAGTGTAGCCTGTGGTCATGTAGACAAACTGCTCAATCACATGTTGAATGGAAACAGCACCAGTTAAGACAAGACTTAGAGAGTGGGAAATATTTTAGATGCAGATTAGAAAAGGATACATATTTGTAGAAGTATTAAGAATATGCTTAGGACATAGAAATGGGGGGAATTTATATGAAAAAAAAAGGGAAAATACAGAATGTAGCAACCTTGGTAACCATTAACTGTATAAAGCCTCATAAATCAGATACACAGAAAGAAAGGTGGTTTAAGCATGAGAAGGACCAGAAATACTTCCTTAGAGAAGAATACGGCATTCAAAGATGAGAACATTGGAAATTTTGGCCAGGAATGTGACCCATAACTGGTGCCAGATGAGCAAAAGGTAGAAGGGACAAACCAAGGAAGATGTCGAGCCTTTATGAAAAAAAAAAAAAAAAAAGACTCCTAAAGATGACCACCATGTGGCAATAAACATGCATGAAGAGGTGGGACATTATGGAAATGAGTTCCAAGAACTGATTATAATAAATCCACCCATTCCTAGAACTAGTTGTACTAACCACGTACTGAATATGTACTATTTTGTAACATACCTAACCTGAACAAGGTGCAGGTGTGCAGGGTTTGGTGGAGTGATCCTGTCACCCAGTACCATAAAAGTACCTTCTTCGCAACACTTTGTATGTTGTGGGGTTCTTTCTGCAAGTCAGTATCTCCAGGTTTTTCCCTCCCACTTAGGACAAGTGTCCACAAACCATGCATTTGGTAACTGACAAGGAAGCGGAAGAGCCACTTGTACTATGAGAGAGAGCTTGCTTGCCTCCCAGTCTTGGGCCCATTTCCTCCTGGATGGTCAACATTTTTGTAGCTCCATCAGATACTGAGATGTCACAATAGTGCTCTATCTGTGCATACCATTTCCTCACAAAGGCTCTCTAAGCCACACCCTTAGGGGAGAGAGTCCCTGACAAAATTGGGTTAGTGACTTTGAATGGGCCTGTAAGCACTATTGGTTGTTGCTGAGTAGTCCACTGTTTCCCTCAAAGCTAAGCTGAAGATCATGTTTTGCTGTGTCTCTAGCTGAGTTCCTCCGTTTATGACACCCTGGATGACTCCACCCAACTTGTGATATCCCAAGGAACATTTCCCCCTAAGCTTGTGTAACTCAAGATTTTAAAACTGTTTCTAGTTTGTTCATCTTGGCTCCACCTGTCCAATGCCCTTGTCTCATTATGATGCATATATGACTTCAATGTGCCTCACAGTGGGTTTACAGAAGTCAGCGCTGAGATCTCCACCTCTAGTAGCTGACCACAACACTCCCTGGACAACCATTATTTCACCACGATCTTATCTTTGTTGAGACACTTCTCACATTCTTGATGTAATCACCCTGTTCACAAGGTGATTCTCATGTTCCTGAGACAATTCCCACACCTGGATTGCACTCCTCTTGAAAGGCACCACTCATTAACAATGCATGGGCACACCAGGCTTCTGTCATCCACTACAATCAGAGGAGTGCTCTCTCTCCCCATTATGCACTGAGCAGAATATACACAGTAGTTCAATTGTTTATGTGGTTGCCAGTTCACAGCCACTATCATGTCCTCCTCCTTACCCCCTCACATCCACCTCAGCCCATTATTTTCCTCTTCTCAGTTCCCATTTCTAAGCAAGATATCTGAACTAAAAAGTCCAGTTGATTCAAGCCACAGACATTACCAGCATTCTGCTCCCTGATGCTCCAGAATCAGCTTGCTCATCTGCCATATACTGGGCTCTCCACAGAAAGAGCTTTGAACTGTGGGTGCCATTCCTCTTATACCAGTCACCCTATCCTTGTTAGAAAGCTGTCTTTTTATGCCAGTTGTTTTTTGGTGTGGGTTTTTTTTTGTTTCTTTTTTAATGAAAGGTTGATGATTACTTTCTTCCTTGCAGAGGTAGTCAGATGTTTATAGAGTAAAACTACAATAAAGTCCTGCAGAAGGCAGCAAACTCATCTTAAAAGTCAATCTAACAAATATTTAGCATTTCATGTCTGAAGTCTCTCAACTGCCTAAGGACTCCCAAAGAGCAGTAACTTACCTTGTGTCTGTGATGATAATGATGTGCTCACAGTTCCCCTGGTGGCAGAAGAGGTATGGAAAGCCAATTTTGAGGGCCAGATCATTAAATGTGTAGTCCTCCATTCTAACAGATCGAAGATTTCCATAACCTCTGTCATGAGTTTCTGACCACTCAATAATCGTTCTGAAAACAGAAAAGTCATCAGCATAGCAATGGTATAGATTGTGAATGCACAGAAAAGGAAAGCCTTGGAAAACATGCAAACTTCTTCACTAGAACACAGTAAAAGGATGGAAACCAAAACAGCTCATAACATTCTGTAGAAATGCAAGGTAATTGCCCAGGAGGTCAAGGGAGGTGATTCTGTCTCAACTCTGCTATGGTAAAACCTCACTTGGAGTACAATTTTCAGCTCTGGTGACCTCAGCATAAGAAACACATAGACATGATGGAGTGGGTCCAGAACAGGGTGACCAAAAAAAAAAAAAAAAAAAAAAATCTGGAGGGCTAGAACACATCTCCTGTGAAAAATGCTTGAAAGTGTTGGGGTTGTTCAGCCTCAAGA
>WBNM01028588.1:19043-31797 GCA_013399055.1 Ramphastos sulfuratus | reverse complement strand
ATTCTATGATTCTATGATTCCTTCAGTGCTTAGTGTTCTCCAAACCTCCAAAGTGTTTGCTGTTGTAGGTAGAGGGTGGTGGCTTCTTGTCACTGCAGAAGGCTGTGGAAATGCTCCAAGGGCTTGAGCAGCTCTGCTGTGAGCACAGGCTGAGGGAGCTAGGAGTGTGCAGCCTGGACAAGAGAAGGCTCCAGGGGGACCTCAGAGCTGCCTTCCAATAGTTGAAGGGATCCTGCAGGAAGGCTGCAGAGGAACTTTTCCTGAGGGTGTCTAAAGACAGGGCAAGGGGAAATGGTTTGGAGCTGAGGCAGAGCAGAGTTAGACTGGAGCTGAGGAGTAAGTTCTTCTGTATGAGGACTGTGAGAGTCTGGAAGAGGCTGCCCAGGGAGGCCACAGATGCCTCCTGCCTCTGAGTGTTCAAGGTCAGGTTAGATGAGACCTTGAGCAGCTGAGTCCAGTTGTGAGGTGTCCTTGCCCATGGCAGGGAAGGTTGGAGTAGGTGATCTCTGAGGTCTTTTCCCACCTCAGCCATTCTGTGAAGGAGTTGTTGGTGATGATGGCTGGAGGCTGTGCTTCCTGATTTGATTCCTCAGCTTCCTGTGTCCCTCTTCATAGACTGGGAGAAGTCACTGCCTCTGTCTGTAGCCACTGCCCTAGAAAAATGGGCACTGACCATGAGGCAGAGTGAAAGCAGGACTGGCTTCACTGGCCTGCTTTCTACACAAGATCCACCTCCCTTCTGAGTGTAAGAGAATGCTTTGTGGGGAGCAGCATGTCCCTGGGAGGACATTTTAGTCTTTCCCAGGTTGGCTTGCAAGTGTGCTTTGTCCCTTCAGCACCAGCAGCAAGAGCTGCTCTGTGGCTGTGGAGCATCCTCGTCCTTCCCAGTGCCGTTGTGGCTTTTGTGCTTTATGGCCAACAGTCAACTTAGTCTGTAAAAATAAACTGGGAAGTTGGAAAGCTGTGTCTAAAGGGCAGTTTCCCATAGGGAATGGTCTTCATTTCCCACCAAGAATCAAGGGAAATTTGGCTCTTGGCACCACTGGACCCTTCTAGACTTGCAGAATCTTCCCATGTAGCTCAGACGCTCATTGCCTCATGTCTCAGGAACGAAGGCTGTGAAAACAGAGCTTTCTTCTTGCCTTACTCAGCTCTGCTTCCTCAAATATTTATTTTCATGACTTGATCTTTCCTCCTGTATTTATTTTAATGTGGTCTGTAGTGAAAAAAAAAAACCAAGCCTGGTGAGGGAGAGGAGGCAAAAGGTTTCTATTGTTTGCAATTCACCGCAGCCTCCTCATTCCCTTCAGGGCCCCTTGTGGTGTTTGTGTTTAGCTTTCGTTTGTTTCTTCCCCTTAAGAAAGATCTTTTGCTGAGGACTGCTCTTCTCAGATAACCCAGGGTTGTTTTCATATGTGAATTATGACTCTAGGCATCTTTAAACAATTTACATGAAGGCTCTTTTAATAGCTGTAAACGTTCCCATCTCCCCCACCCGCCACCACTCCCCTGCCCCGCTCCTTTGGGAGGAGGTTTTTGTCACTTCCACACTTCTTACCTTTAAATAAAAAAATGGGCAGATATAAAGGGATGCCAATGCCAAAACACAGCTTTTTGTGTTGAGAGATATTAATCTAGGCTGGGTGCAGCATTATTTCTTTGCATTGTTCCATCACTGCTCCAGATCCTAGGGATGCGTTGAAGCTGACATTGAGTTCAGCGGAGTTGTTGTGTTTGATGTTGCCAAAGGGACCTCTGCTGTTGTCTCAAAAAGAGCAAAAGATGTTCTTTTTCTTCCTATTATTATTATTTTATAATGATTATTATTTGCAGTGGGACCTCGAGCACCTGGACAGATGGGCAGAGTCCAAGGGGATGGCTCTCAACAAAGTGCTGGGGGCTGCACTTTGGCCACAACAACCCCATGCAGAGCTACAGGCTGGGCTCGGAGTGGCTGGAGAGCAGCCAAACAGAAAGGGATCTGGGGGTGCTGATTGACACCCACCTAAACATGAGCCAGCAGTGTGCCCAGGTGGCCAAGAAGGCCAATGGCATCCTGGCCTGCATCAGGAATAGTGTGGCCAGCAGGAGCAGGGAGGTCATTCTCCCCCTGTACTCTGCACTGGTTAGGCCACACCTTGAGTACTGTGTCCAGTTCTGGGCCCCTCAATTTAAGAAGGACATTGAGGTGCTTGAGCATGTCCAGAGAAGGGCAACGAGGCTGGTGAGAGGCCTCGAGCACAAGCCCTATGAGGAGAGGCTGAGGGAGCTGGGATTGTTTAGCCTGGTGAAGAGGAGGCTCAGGGGAGACCTTATTGCTGTCTACAACTACCTGAAGGGTGGTTGTGGCCAGCAGGAGGTTGCTTTCTTCTCTCAGGCAACCAGCACCAGAACAAGAGGACACAGTCTCAAGCTGTGCCAGGGGAAGTTTAGGCTGGAGGTGAGGAGAAAGTTCTTCACTGAGAGAGTCATTCCCCACTGGAATGGGCTGCCCAGGGAGGTGGTGGAGTCACCGTCCCTGGAGGTGTTCAAGGCAGGTTTGGACGTGGCACTTGGTGCCATGGTCTGGTCTTGAGGTCTGTGGTAGTGGGTTGGACTTGATGATCTTTGAGGTCTCTTCCAGCCTTGGTGATACTGTGATTATTTTTTCATATTTGCCTCTCTCCCTAGAATAATATTCATCAGTTTTTATGGTAATCTGAAAGAACTGCAATTTGTACTCTTCCTCACCTTTAATTCTTCATGCTTAGGAAGCCTGCAAGTGGAAAGCCTGCAGCCAAACCACTTTTGCACACAACAATTCACCCCCCTGGGATAAATGTCTTTGGGTAGGTGATACCTAGGAAGACCTTCCAGAAAGGTTCATTTTAATTTTTTTTGTGTGTGTGCTTTCCCATTCTAGTCCTAGAACATAGAAAATCATAGAATGGGCTGGGTCAGAAGGGACCTTTGAAGGTCATCCTGCACTCAGCAGGGACATCCTCCACTAGATCAGGTTCTCCAGAGCCATGTCCAGGGCCTTAACCACCTCCCTGGGAAACCTGTTCCAGTGTTCTACCACCCTCATGGTGCAGAACCAGCTCCCAACATCCAATCTCAGTCTGCTCTTCTCCAGTTTGAAGCAATTGGCCTCATCCTGTCACTGCAGGCCTTTGTCAACAGTCTCTCTCCATCCTTCTTGTAGACCTTCTTCAGGTGCTGAAAGGCTGCTATTAGGTCTCCCTGGAGACTTCCCTTCTCCAGACTGAACACTCCCAGTCCCCTCAGCCTGTCCTCACAGCAGAGGTGCTCCAAAGTTTAAGGATGATTCTCAGGCATGAAAAAGTTTCCTTTTTTTTTTTTTTTCTTTTCTGCAACCAAGTTCCACTTGGATCTGGCAGGAATAAGCAAGTCAGTATTGATGATATTTGCAAGCTCCAGCCCCCCTGATCATTTTGTGGCCCTCCTCTGGACCCACTCCATCAGGTGCATCTGCTTCCTGTGTTGAGGGCTCCAGAGCTGGATGCAGTACTCCAGGTGAGGTCTCCCCAGAGCAGAGCAAAGTGGCAGAATCCCCTCTCTGGATCTGCTGGCAATGCATTTTTTGATGCAGTCCAGGATGTGATTTGCCTTCTGGGCTGCAAGCTCACACTGTCTGCTCACATCCAGCTTCTCATCTATCAGCACCCCCAAGACCTTTTCCACAGGGCTGCTTTCTACCACCCCATCCCCCAGCCTGCACTGACAGTGAGGACTGTTCTGCTCCATGTGCAGAACCCTGCAGCTGCTCTTGTTGAACCTCATAAAGTTCACTTGGGCCCCCCTCTCCAGCTCATTCAGGTCCCTCTGGCTGGCATCCCATCCCTCTGGAGTATCAACAGCTTAGTGTCTTCTGCACACCACAGATGTCTACCCAATTCACAGCTGCTGGAATTCAGCAGTAAGGCTCCTGGTGTCCTTCAGGACTCAGATTTCGACTGGTCCAGAGGTGATGTTCCTCAGTGCCTTCTCCAGCCCATGTTTGCCCTTGGGAGAAAAAAGAGAAATCTGTATTTTGTAGATGGAGAAGCACTGCCATGAGATGACAGAAACCCCAGCCCCAGGTAGCTGTGCCACACACAACCTCAGCTCTTCCAACACTTCATCCTCATGCTCCTTAGCTCCCTTTAAAATCTGTCTCCAGCAAAGCTGGTGAGAAATGTTCTACTGAACTCAGTGCAACAGGATTTTACCTGGGCTGATTTTGAGCAAATATAGTTCTTACTTGAAAATTAATTACTGGGAGTCTGCTGTTAAGAGACCTGCCAGTTGTCATGGATAAGGAGGGTCTTATCTAATGCCTGCTTTCAGCAAGAGGAAGACATGCACTAAATTAAATAGGCTTTGACAGAGGCTCTCCATTATCTCAGGCTTTTCTGTGAACCATGAAAAGACAAAGAGCTACAGACAAATAAGTACTGAGGCATCTGGGGGGGGTATCTAAATCAAAACTAACAGGTCCTGGACAAGAAGCTGCAGATGTGTAGAAGACTGCCTGTGCAGAACGATGGTCCCCATCACTTGTGAGTTTAGATGGGTGATGGAAGGAGACCACTGTAGTGTCCAGCCAACAGGCACTGTCATCCTGCACTTCACTTGGATTAACAGCTGCTAGAGGAGGACCCAGCTTGTCCCACCCCTGCTCCTGTCCTGAATCATAGAATCAGTTAGGGCTGGGAGGGACCATGAGGATCATCCAGCTCCAACCCCCCTGCCATGCCCAGGGACACCTCACACTCGATCAGGCTGGCCACAGCCTCAGCCAACCTGGCCTTAAACCCCTCCAGGGATGGGGCCTCAACCCCCTCCCTGGGCAACCCCTGCCAGGCTCTCATCACCCTCATGCTGAACAACTTCTTCCTAACATCCAGGCTGAATCTCCCCACCTCCAGCTTTGCTCCATTCCCCCTAGTCCCGTCGCTACCTCATAGCCTAAAATGTCCCTCTCCAGCTTTTTTTGTAGCCCTCTTCAGATCCTGGAAGGCCTCCATAAGGTCACCTGGGAGCCTCCTCTTCTCCAGACTGCACAGCCCCATTTGATTTGAGAGCTACTTCCACCCTGCTGCCTTCTGACGTCTTGCAGTGATTTGCTCAGTTCAGTACTCAGCCATGTCAAGGGCTCCCAACTTTATAGCATGAAGATCAAAATCCCAGTTTGTGGAGCATTCCTAGGATTGCTTTGGCTGGAAAAGCTCTTTAAGAGCATCCAGTCCAGCTGGTGGAGCAGGTCCAGAGGAGGCCACCAAGATGCTCAGAGGGCTGCAGCAGCTCTGCTGTGAGGACAGGCTGAGAGAGTTGGGGCTCTGCANAGGGAGGTTGTGGCTGCTCCCTCCCTGGAGGTGTTCAAGACCAGGTTGGAGGAGGCCTTGAGTGACCTGTACTAGTGGGAGGTGTCCCTGCCTATGGCAGGGGGTTGGAACTGGATGATCCTTGAGGTCCCTTCCAACCTTACCATTCTATGATTCTGTGATTTCTGGGACACCTCCAGAGATGGGAACTCCACCACCTCCCTGTGCAGGCTGTTCCAATCCCCAACCACTCTTGCAGCAAAGAAATCTTTCCCAATCTCCAACCTAACTCTTCTCTGGCTCAATTTCAGGCCATTTCCTCTCATTCTAGCACCAGATATTAGAGAGAAGAGCCCAACCCCCACCTCACTGCAATGAGCAATGAGGTCTCCCCTCACCCTCCTCTTCTCCAGGCTGAACACCCTCAGCTCCCTCCAACTTGTTCTCCAGACCCTTCACCACCTGTGTTGCCCTTGTCTGGATGCTCCCCAGCCCCTCGCTGCCTTGCAAATGAGACCTGAAGAGCATCCTTGCAGTGAGGAGCAGGTACTCTTGGGTGGTGCCTCTGATTTTGGGGAGGGCTGCTCTCCAAGCAGTAAATCCTTTCTAAACTTCCCTGTGTTTTCCTGCAGCAGCCTAATGGCCAATCCTGCTTTTTACAAGCTCATTTTAATAATTCCAGTCCTCTGCCTCATTGCATGGGAAGCATTATTAAAGAGGTAATAAACTGCCTACAAAGACATGCAGTGGAAAGAGAATAATTTGATAAATCATGCCTGGACTCATTTACATTCAGAGGAGTTTTGTGGCACAAAGCTAAGTTGGTGTTAGGCTCCAAAAATTGCTGTAGATGCTTTCCTGCCTATCAACCATGGGGAAAAGGCTGAACAAATCATGGAAGGGACCTCAAAGATATCCAGTTCCAACTCCCTGCCATAGGCAGGGACACCTCCCACTAGAACAGGTTGCTCAGGGCCTCATCCACCCTGGCCTTGAACACCTCCAGGGAGGGTGTGGAGCACAGAAGCACAGAAGCACAGAATGTGATCAAAGATCATATTCTGTGCTTCTGTGCTCCACAGCCTCCCTGGGCAACCTGTGCCAGTGTCTCACCACCCTCACTGCAAACAACTTCCTCCTAACATCCAGTTTCAATCTCCCCTCTGCCACTTCAAACCCATTGCCCCTTGTCCTGGCATTCCCAGACCTTGCCAATAGTCCCTCCCCAGCCCTCCTGTGACCCCTTCAGCTCCTGGAAGGCCACTCCAAGGCTTCTCTTCTCCCGGCTGCAGAGCCCCAACTCTCTCAACCTGTCCTCACAGCAGCCCTCCAAGCATCTCTGTGGCCTCCTCTGGACTCACTCCACCAGTCCCATATCCTGCTTGTGCTGGGGGCTCCAGAACTGCACACAGTAATCCACCACTGAGATTTCAGCCTGCTCTGTCTGCTGCTTTCTATTCTTTTTTCTTTCCTGCTTTCTTGCTCTTTCTTTCCAAGCCCCAGCAAAGCTCCAGAGGATGGACAATAGGCCATTCATCATATGGGTTGAGATGCAGTGTTTTTCACAGGTACATTTAACCTAAATCCTCCCTCAGAAGATGGATTATCTCTTGGAAGGACTCTGGCAGGGCAGTCTCTCTTCAATGGGCACGTCAGGCACCTCCACAAAGGCTGTACATGAAGGGATCAATGGTAGCTTTATCTCCAGTTGCACTCTGTGTGTGTTTCTTCCAGCTGACACTCATTTAAATGCTTGCTCTAAGACATCTTTTCTCTCCTGTAATAGGAAAAAGGATCAGACATCCTCAGTGTTGTTTCCTTCAGGGGAAGGGAAAAATAAGAAAGAAAAGGAAGGAAAAAGAAGGCAGGGGGAAAATAAATTTAAACATTCACTTGGCTAAGCATGAANAGAAATCCTTGAGAGTGAGGGTGGAGTGGCCACTGGCACAGGTTGTCCCCTGCCTGGGGGTGTTCAAGGCCAGGTTGGATGAGGCCTTGAGCAGCCTAGTGCAGGCTGTCCCTGCCCATGGAACTGGATGATCTTTAAGGTCTCTTCCAACCCAAAGCATTCTGTGGTCTTACAATAGATATTGTAAGTGTGTGATATTTGAGCTAACTTTCTGTCAAAGCACAGGGGCAAACCCGAGCAGCAGGGCCCAGGTATGTGTTGGTAGATGCAAGTGATGCACTCAGACCCCCAGAGGTCAGCTTTCCTTGGAGCAGGGCTGGAGGCAATCACTGCTGCTCAGGTGTATGCTGTGCTCTGGGAGTTCTGCAGTTTGCAGTAATCATTTCTAGTCTAAGTAAGGCTTTGATCTCATTTGCACAAAGTTGGTGATAAAGCTCTGTCTGATCTCCATGGGACATATTCTATCTCCAAATGCATATGTTACTGCCTGGGAAAGCTTTATCTGCTCCTGGGAATCCTGCCCAGCAGTGGGGAATGCTGTGGTGAGCTACATGAATCAGATCTGTTTGGCTTGGTGTGGGGCTGGAGGTAACAACAACCTGCTGATGGCCAACTTGATCCATCTGGCAGATGGATCAGGAGCTGAAAAAAGCAGCACTGGTAGAGCAGACCATGATGATTCTTCACTGCTATTTTTCCTCATGCTGATCCAGGTCTGCCTCACCTCCATCATCCATCTCTAGCTGCTGCTGGAGATGCTGGGCAAGCTACTGTTGCTACACTGATCCAGACAGAGGCTGGTGCTGATTGTAGCATCCCAGGCTGGGCTGGGCTGGGCTGGGCTGGGCTGGGAGGAATCTTTAAAGGTTATCCAGTCCAACTTCTCTGCACTCAACAGGGACATCTGCAACTAGAGCAGGTTGCTCAGAGCCCCAAGCAACCTGACCTGCAATGGTTCCAGGGATGGGGCAGCTCCCACCTCTCTAAGCAATGTGGGACAGGGTCTCATCACTCTCAGTCTTCATTCTCTCCAGTCCAAATCTCCCTCTTTGAGTTCATCCTTTGGCTTATCACAACAGGCCCTGCTCAAAAGTCTGTCCCCAGCTTTCTGATCATCCCCTTTAAGTCCTGAAAGGCCACAAGGTGCTCTCCCTGAAGCCTTCTCTTCCCCAGGCTGTACAACCCCAACTCCCTCAGCCTGGCCTCACATCACTGTTGTGGCTTCTTCTGGACCTGCTCTGACAGGTTAATGTCCTTCTTGTGCTGAGGGCTCCAGAGGACCATGACACTAAGGTGAGTCCTTTCTGGGTTGCTTGGGTGTCCTATGAACAGCAGAGCACTTGTATGTGCAGCTGCAGCACACAATTAGCTATTTGCCATCCATAAAGATGTTCCTTTCTCCTTCCAAGGTCTCCACCAACCAACCAGTCAAATGCTTTAAGCCCCTTCCTGCAGAGCTGGCCAAGGGCACACACAGTCCTTGGCAAGAAGCTGCAGTGGGAACCATGTGCCCATGGGCTTTGGAAAAGGCTTCTGCAGGGGAATGCAGTGTTCAGCTTGCAGCTTTTCACATTTGCTGCTGCAGTGGCAAAACAAGTGGGCAAGGGAGGGCTGCCTTCAGCACTCTGAAAGGTCCTTTGTCCCCAGAAGAGTTCTTGTCAGTGTTCTGATCAGGTCAGCTCTTCCTGGGGCAGAACTCAAAGCACTGCCTTAGGAAGCAAACAATCCTTTTATCTCCTGATTTCCAAGGTGTCTCTGCTCTCTGTGGACCTGGAATCTCCAGCTGACAGCACAAACCAACAGATCCTCTCTGTTGTAAATCCTGAGTGTAAAACAGGTGACCTTTCTTTACATAAGGATGCTAAACTGTCTGATAGCACCTTCTTTTCCAAGTGGATATGGTTATCCTCTTCAGCTTTTCTCTGATGGTGCCAGGGACCATGAGCCAGGTTCTCACTAGAGATGTTGCATCAACCTGTCCAGTTCTGAACCTGGTCAGGTTCTCAGCAGAGATGTTTCACTGACCTGTCAGGTTCTGAACCTGGCCAAGTTCTCAGCAGAGATGTTTCACTGACCTGTCAGGCTCTCAGTAGAGCTCTTGCATTATCCTGGTCAAGAGCAGCTGTAGATTTGTGTTTGCTGCTGGCACTGTTGTGGTTGGCAGTGTCAGGGAACTGGGAATGTTGCTCAGCAAGTCAGCAGCTCGGGGTTAGAGTTGGTGGTGGTCTAAGGAGGTGCATACTCAGCAACCAGCACTTGGCTCTGAACTATTGCATGTATTTGGTGGAAATGTGGTTTGGTTTTTGTCTTTGGCATCTTATTAGAGAAGAGGACACTGGGGGGAGACCTCATTGCTCTCTACAACTACCCGAAAGGAGGTTGGAGTGAGGTGGGGTTGTTCTCCCTAGCAGCAGGTGATACAACTAGAGGAAATGGCCTGGAATTGTGCCAGGGGAGGTTTAGATTGGAGATTAAGAAAAGTTTCTTCTTTGCAAGAGTGGTCAGGGATTGGCACAGGCTGCCCAAAGAAGTGGTGGTGTCACTGTCCCTGAAAGTGTTGAAGAAATGTGTGGCTATGGCACCTGGGGACATGGTTTAATGGCCATGGTGGGGTTGGGCTGATGGTTGGATTGGATGATCTTAAAGAGATTTTCCAACCAAAACCATTCTGTCCTTTGAAAAACATGTTGGGATGTATTTCAGGAGAGGAATAAAGTGTACCCAAAAGTGCTTCATTTAACCTGAACTTTGTGCCTTGGAAGGACTTTTTCAGCCCAGCTGCCCGGCGTGGTTGATGAAGAGCTGTTTGCTTGCAAGCCAATTAGCAGTTTGAGAACCTTTGGTGGCCTGAAATGAGCCTCTCCTCTCATTTTAGTGCAGATATGTCTGCAAAGGAATTAGCAAAACCAGTGAGAAGCCTTTCCCACCTCCCCAGCTAACTCGTGACAAATCTCCAAGTGTTCAAATAATGACTCGGTGACTTCTAACACATTGGATTTGTGTTAGGGGACAAAATCAGTCTAGGAGAGCACCTTCAGCAAAAATAAAAAGGCATACAACCATAAGGACTCCTCATCTAGGAGCCTCAGCAAGGCTTTAATGCTTTGGTTTGTTCAGCAGAAGTTCAGCTAACTTGCACAATTTAATGTTTTAATGTTGGTTGCTTACAGGAGTGTGCAGGGAGTCGCTTACTGGATGAGGATTAAATGTGCCTGGAGACTCCCTGGGGAAAGGGTTTGGAGAACTCAGTGGAAGTCTCACCTCAACTCTTTGCAGTGTGGAAACAGGGTCAAAGGATTGCCTGTACTAGTGGGAGGTGTCCCTGCCTATGGCAGGGGGTTGGAACTGGATGATCCTTGAGATCCCTTCCAACCTTACCATTCTGTGATTAATGATGATCATAGAATGGGCTGGGTTGGGCTTTGGATTTGAAATGGAGGCTTTGGGACTTGAAATGAGGCTTTGGGACTTGAAATGAGGCTTTGGGACTTGAAAGGAGGGCTTTGGGACTTGAAATGAGGGCTTTGGGATTTGAAATGAGGGCTTTGGGATTTGAAATGAGGGCTTTGGGACTTGAAAGGAGGGCTTTGGGATTTGAAATGAGGCTTTGGGACTTGAAAGGAGGGCTTTGGGACTTGAAATGAGGGCTTTGGGACTTGAAATGAGGCTTTGGGACTTGAAATGAGGGCTTTGGGACTTGAAAGGAGGCTTTGGGACTTGAAATGAGGGCTTTGGGATTTGAAATGAGGGCTTTGGGACTTGAAATGAGGGCTTTGGGATTTGAAATGAAAGTTTTGGGATTTCAAATGAGGGCTTTGGGATTTCAAATGAGGGCTTTGGGACTTGAGGGCTTTGGGATTTGAAATGAAAGCTTTGGAACTTGAAATGAAAGCTTTGGGATTTGAAAGGAGGGCTTTGGGATTTGAAAGGAGGGCAGTGGGATTTGAAAGGAGGGCAGTGGGATTTGAAAGGAGGGCAGTGGGATTTGAAATTAGGGTGTTGGAACTTGAAATTAGGCCTTTGGAATTTTGAATTAAGGCTCTGGAATTTTGAATTAAGGCTCTGGAATTAAGGGTTTGGAATTTGAAACTAAGGCTTTGGAATGTGAAAGTAGAGCTTTGAAATTAAGACTTTGGAGTTTGAAATGAGGGCTTTGGATTTGAAAGGAAGGCTTTTGGGATTTGAATGCAAGGCTTTGGACTTTGAAACTAAGGCTTTGGACTTTGAAATTAAGTTGTCTCCAACAGATACATTTAGAATCATCTATGGAAGAGTTTAGACAGTAAATAAGTTTTGACCATGTGGCTGAAAATGACATATGAATACATTTAAAATAGAACTAATGTAAAGCATCACTTTTCCCTGGATATCTTGGGATGGCCAAGCTGCAGAGGGAGGGAGTGCAGGGCCTGGCAGGGGCAGTGCTGGAGCTGGGTGGTCCTTCCTGAGCTGGAGCATGTTGCTGAGCTGCTTGTGTCACTTCTATTGATTTGAATTTTAATGCATGCCAAGGGCACCTTCAGCTTCCAGAAAGGCACTGTTGTTTCCCAAGACCTGAAATTGGTAACAGCACTAAATAATTCCTTGGGAGCTCCTGCTGCTGCTGCTGCCCAGGCTCCTCTACTGGAGGCCAGTGTGGCAAGTCCTGTGCTCCAGTGCACATTTAATGCAATAGGTGCATTGATTTGTGCCAACACAGTAGTGAAGATAAGAGACAAGCAGCTTTATACCACTCTCTTCCAATTACTGAGCTGGAGCAAGTGCTGCAGAAGCAAATATATGGCACTGGACTCCTGCAAAAATAAATTACAGTGGTGAATGTTACTGACTGCAACAATTTGGAGGCCTATAAGCCAGGTGAGAAGCTTCTATTAATATCTCTGCTCCTGATGTGTGAAATACAACCTCTGTCCCTAGTCCCTGACAGCTGCTCTGCTGCAAGAGTAAGTCAGGGAGAGGGTAGCCAGGATGGATGTGTTCCTCTTCGAGGGTGACAGGGCCCTGGAGCAGGCAGAGAGGTTCTGGAGCCTCTTTTTTCTGGAGAGGTTCCAAACCCATCTGGACATTGTGATCCTGGGCAACTTGCTGTGGGTTTAGCAGGGGGGTTGGACTGGATGATCTTCAGAGGTCCCTTCCAACCCCCACCACACTGTGGTTCTGTGACTGAGATTGGGTGGCTGCTGTTGGAGCACCTTGCATTGTCCTCTTCTTCCTTGCTCAGTACCACACTCAAGCTGCCATGTCTGAGGGTCTGTGCAAACTGGAACCCAGGGGGTTCCACATGAACAGCAGGAGAAACTTCTTTGCTGTGTGGGTGATGAAACCCTGCAGCAGGCTGCCCAGAGAGGCTGTGGAGTCTCCTTCTCTGAAGAGATTCCAAAACCCCATCTGGGCATGTTCCTGTGCCCTTGGTGATCCTGCTTCAGCAGTGGGCTTGGACTGGATGATCTCCAGAGCTTCCAGTCTCTAACATTCTTGATTCCAAACCTCCCACCTGGACACATTCCTGTGCCCTTGGTGATCCTGCTTCAGCAGTGGG